>NTPY01000079.1:127923-146583 GCA_002922825.1 Brachionus calyciflorus | reverse complement strand
TAAATGAAGAATTGAAACAAAAATTCAATGATGCCAACTTAAAAATTGAACAAAGTTCAAAAGAAATTGTAAGTAGATTATAAATTTCACTGTTTTATTACAGTGCTGCTATGATATTTGGATTTTACCGAAATTTACGTAAATCATCGTAAATTTACCATATTTTACGTAAAAAAGGGTAAATTTACATAAATTTGCTAAAGTAAAAAAACGTAAGTTTACTAAATTTTACCTAAAATACGGTAAATTTACGATAATTTACGTAAAATATTGTAAAAAAATTTTTTTTGAATTTTTTCAAATTTTTCGATTTTTTCCATTTTTATAAAATACTTATTTTCAAATAAAAAATTTACCTTTTTTTACCATTTTTTACGTAAAATTTGGTAAATTTTAGATATTTTGTGTAAAAAAAGTAAAATTTAGTAAATTGTGAAAATTACTTATATTTTTAGCTATTTGAGAGGCTTAGTGATTGAAAATGATTTTTCAAAATTTTTCAGTGAATTTTTTGAATAAAATTATTCAATATTATTTATTTTTTTGAAATAAGATTTAGAATGATATTTAAATATATTTTACTTAATAAGATGAGCCTTTTACCGCCAATTTCAGCCTTTTCCTCTATCTAAAACCTAATTAAAAATTTAGTAAACAAGTAGAGCTCGACTTAATCAAGTAATATGCATTTTGAGCGAAAAAATACGCATTTAGTAAGCATTATTGATGTGTTATCTAATCAAAACATTAGATTGTTAGTATCTTTCCGTAAATACTGTGCTTGCAAAGAACAATTGTATTAAATATGTTTAGAAACATTGAAAAAAATTTATTTAAAAGCTTCCCTTAAAATTTTTTTTCAGTCTTTGAGCTATCTTTTACTCGTAAAACTTTTGAATTTTAAAAAAATTATTTATTTTTTCTTTAAGGAATCATTGACACAACAAACAATTGTCAAAGAACAAGACCTAAATGAAAAAATTTTGAATTTGACAAATCAATTGAGTGAAAAAGAAGATTTATTCAAAAAGACTGTTCTTGATTTGGAAACAAAATTAAAAGCTAGTGAAACCGAGGTGCAGAATTCACTCAACAAAATCGAAGAACTTAAAATATCATATGATAATTTGAGTAAAAATTCCGAAGATCTTAAACAATTGAGCGAAGAACTCGATAAATTAAAACTTGAAAATCAAGTATTAAAAAATACCGAAGAAACACTACAACAAAATTTGACTGAATTAAATCTAAAACTAAATGATTCTCAAGCCAAAAAAGACGAAGAAATTACCAAACTATCAAATTTAATACAAGAAAACACGACTAAATACAATCAAGAAAAATCGGATCTTTTAGAAAAAATAGAAAATTTACTCAAACAAACACAACAATTAAAATCTGAAAATGAAAAATTATCTACAGATTTGAAATCCATTCAAACCGATAGCTCCTCAATGGAACTTATAAATCAATTGAACAAAGAATTGGAAGATTTAAGCGAAAAATTGAATAGACACGAAGAAAAAGAGAATCAAATAAAAGAGGACTATGAAATGACTATTAAAGATTTGAAAGAAATGATTCGTGAAACTTTTGAAAGAAACGAACAATTAAATACTGAATTGGACGAGTTGAAAAATCAATTTGAACCCTATGAAACAGAGATTAAAAATCAAAAAGATTTAATTGAATTCTATGAGGCAGAGAACATTCAGCTTAAAGAAGAATTAGATGGGATTAGATTAAAAAATGAGGTGAGCGTAGAAGAACAAGAAAAAAAGAGTAAGTATAAATTAGTAAGTGAACTTAAGCCAGCGCCACGTTTATACTGTGATATATGTGATTTATTCGACATGCACGACACAGAAGACTGTCCACAACAAACTATGCATAACAATCCAAATTATCCAGATCCACTTGAATTGGCAACACATTCGAAACATAATAATACAAACACAAATCGGGCTTATTGTGATTTGTGTGAACAATTTGGTCACGAAGAATCCCAATGTCCGAATCCAACTACAAATGTCTCAGACGAGGAATTTTAGTTTTAGTTTTTTTTTTTTTACATTTATACATATATGAAGCATTTTTTTGATAATAAGCCGGTCTTCGTCTATTTTCTTTTCTTTTTTTTTTATAAAATTAGTATTTCTTTTTAAAAGAATTCGTCTTTTTATTTATTTAAATAAGATTGAATTTATTTATTTTTTTTTTATTCGTATTATTATTAACATTTTATTTTCCTTTTTAGAATAAAATTTTTTAAATTAAATCAAATCTATTTAATTCTAATATTAAAATGTCTATTTTATGATTAATTTAGGAAAACATGGTGAATTTGTAAAATAAAAATGGTCTAAAATATTATTCTTGTAGAGCTTGATACAGGGTACCCTAACTAAGAGGGGTTATAGCTCCGTACTGAGTCAAGAGAAGGTCTGATTTTTTTTGCAATCACCTTGGTTGACCCTCATAATCAAAAAAAGGGTATTGGTTTTGTCTAAAAAAGCGAGATCAAATTATGACCTTACTTTAAATTGATTGTTTTTTATTTAAATTTATCTACCAATAAACTTGCCTACAGGCCAAAAAAAATTTATATACAGGAAGGAATGCTCTTAATGTATTAAAGGTGAAATAGTGTCAATTTTAAAATTTCAATTATAAGTCCATTATTTTTCGCAATTAACTAAACTCACTTAAATCCATAGCACACCAGTTTTTATCAATGCGACTCTAGTTCGAAGAATTAGATACACTAAAAATCATTAGATTAGGCTAATATTTTTTAAAATTATTTTATAATTTTTTTGGGCTATTTTGATGAAAAAGAAGCTTTATTTGAAAAAAAAGTTGATCCAAATCTTTTCCAAAGGCAAATAGTTAAATTTCAATTTAGGAAGCTTTTAAAAAATTGAAGAAAATATGAGATTGTATAAGAAACTGCCGTAATTTATTTTATCATTAAAAAAAAATAAATTTGGTAAATTTTTTGTAAACTGAAACTTTCAAACATTGACCATAACTAAAATTTATTGTAAAAATATTGGAATGTTCTAAATTTTTTTTTAATTCAAAAAATATTTGTTATTTAAATTTATTTCAAAATTGAATTAGGTGATCAAGATTTTGGTGAACAAAAAGTTCACAAAGTCTACATAAATCAAATAAATCTCTTTTACAAAGAATTAACAAATTCTGAAAATATTATAAAATAAGGAAATCGCTACAGGCTGCACATTATGTCTACATATTAATGTGTTGCACTTTTTTTCAAGGGTTCGTCAGAGCTACTTATATACAAATTACGGTCAAAATACGGTCGATTTTCATTGAAATTTTCTCTTTCTCTTGACCAACACTCTTAAAACATTCTTTTCACATTGACTTATCGGCCTCAGTGTATATTTGAATAAAAAAAAAAAGCAAAATTAATTTCATTAAAAAAAAATTGAAATTCACAAATTTTTTAATTATTTTTGACAGACTTGCATTACATTTTAAAAATACCAAAAAAAAACTCTACAAACTACCGTAAATCCTAATAATAATTTCCGATCAAAGAAAAAAATAATAAAACTGCATTGATCTCTTGACATAAATATTTTTTTTTTGAAAAGTTTTTTTTTACAAGTTACCATAGAAACTCTAATACCTTACAAAAATTCTATAGATTTTTTTCTCTATATTTTTCTTTTAATTTAAATTTGAAAATTGTTTTCTTTTTTTTTTCTATTTAACGTGCCCCGTTTATATTTTGATTTTAGCTAAATGCCTAACGTTGACTTTGACAGTGACGACGCCGCTACGACCGGCGACTATCGTTCTAAATACAATCGTCTCTCTGTTTCACCATCGAACCAAAAATCGAGTATTCTCAAAAAAAAAGTGCAGTATTCAGACGACGAAGACGATAACTATCAACCGAATAGTGGTCGCTTGAGTAATCGAAATCGATACGATGAACCAATATCTTCAAGATCAGATATGATGTCTGCCAAACCACCTAACGGTCGAAATTTATCATCATCTCTAAGTAATCGTGTCGCTTCCGACTCAAGAGAATATTCAAATTACAAACCAAAAAATCTACCGGCTTTAACTTACCCAAAAAATGATAGTGATGACTCGATTTCAGAGCGTTATAACAAATTTAAAAGAGAAAAAAGTTCAAGAGAAGATTCAAAATATACTTCTAAAATGGAGCCAAGATCAATTGAGTCAAAATTTGAATCAGTCTATGATAGCTATCCGCCTCAACTTGACCCTAAATATGAAGATTTTTCCAAATATGATGAAAATTTAAAACACACAAGAGAAAGTCCATTGACAAGTACAAAAAAATTTGAATCCCTAGATGATATGAATTATAAATCATTGAAAATAAGAAGTAATTCTTTGGATAGATTAAATTCGACTTTACCATCTAGTATTAATAGTACATCGTCTAAACTATTAAAATATAATAGTACGAATAATATTGACAATGGGTCTGATAAGTCCTATTCGCTTAATTCGACATCATTGTCAATACGTGAAGCGAAAAACCGAAGTTTTTTGGTCGGTTCGCTAAGTGCTCTTAATGGTAAGGGTTTGTTGAGTACGGATGAATTAGATAGACATTTTATGGATAGAAAAGCTAAGGTTCTAGTTGCTACGTGGAATATGGGTGGAGTTAAAAAACCACCGAATAATTTGGATCAACTTGTTTTACCAGATGTCATACAAAATGTCCCAGATATTTTAATTTTTGGTGTTCAAGAATTTGCTTTAAATCAGTAAGATTCTATTTATTTATTCTAGTCCATCACATCACTTTTCACATATGAGCACGTTTTATTCTTGCCAAAACTTACCACTATTTTTTTCTTTAACAAAATTTTATACCGACTCCAGTCTGTCAAAAGGAGACCGCAACGGAACTTCGAAAAATTAATTATAGAAAATTAGCATAGAAAAAATCAAAAATTTTTATAGAAAAATTGTATAGAAAATTGAAATTGAATAGAAAATTATTATAGAAAAAAACAGAAAAATAAAAAATTTTATTATTTGGTGTTTATTCTATTCATTCTTCTCATTAAATAATTCTATTTTCATAAATATGTAAATAGGTCTCATTAACTCTAGAGTGGATCTTATATAAATGTAACGTCAACCGTAACTTTTTACCGTAACCCTAACCATTGCTCAAACATCTTGAAATTGAAAATTAAGGCTAATTAACATGGGTTACGGTTACGGTCAAAAGTTACGGTTGACGGTTGATGCTACATTTTTTTAAGATCCACTGTATTAGGAATTATAAGATAAAATTTTTTCTTGAGATTTTTAGTCGCTTATAAGTAAGGTTTAATTGATTAAAACGATCTAATATTTTTCTTAATCACAGAGTCTAAAAATATCTCAATCGATCATTATCGATAATTTATTTTGGGTTTTCGAATTAAATTTTTTACCATACTTTTATGGAAAAAAGTTTCTATGATTTTCTTTATTGTAATCGTGTTTGTAGAGAATTTTAAGAGCTTTCAGAAAAAATTATTTTTAACTTTTTCTGACGAAT
Organism: Brachionus calyciflorus; assembly: GCA_002922825.1. Lineage (NCBI taxonomy): Eukaryota > Metazoa > Rotifera > Eurotatoria > Ploima > Brachionidae > Brachionus > Brachionus calyciflorus. Next base: position 141,011 of record NTPY01000079.1, on the reverse strand, counting down.
ATGGAAAACGTTATTCAACATGAATATCACAATTTGAAAAAACTGATCGGTAGTTTTGCCGAAAACCAACTAACCAAATAACTCCAGTCACTTAAAATTGCTTAGAGAATCGCCTTAATTTATTTTTAGAAAAATAAAAAGTTCGATAAATCTAAAAATTACACTGTAAAAAATAAAAGCGACTAAGACACTATTTTTAGGCGCTACAACTAGACGTCATCTTGGAGAGTTTTCAAGACGCTTTTAGTAGTCACCATTTTTAAGGCGCTTTTTTTTAGTCATGTCTAAATAAAAGTGTCTAAATTAAAAGCGACTAAAACCTAAAGTAAGTTAAGTGAATTTAATTGAATTTTTTTTGTTATTATAAAGTCATTTATTTTTTTAAGCTGATTATTTACCGTATTGCTTCAAATACAAGATCGTATAGTTATCTTTTAAACACCTTCTATTGAAAAATTATTTGGTAATAATAAATAATAGAATAATAGAAAAAAAGGCTTTTATTTGGATCTTTTTATTTTATATGGGGATTAAAAATTAAAAAAAAACTATATTTCAATCTATACATTTTTTGAATAGAAAAAATAAGCCTCGCGCATTTATTTGAGTGAACTTGTTTTTGAGGAAATAGGGTAATATATTAGATAAATTTATTTATTACAAGGCCAGACCGGTTTTTTTCAAATTCTTTTATTCGAAAATTTTTCGATCAGAAAAAATGATTGAATTACCTTTTATTTGAAGGATTCGATAAAAATCTATTCTATATGATCTCAATTATATTTTGCACTAGTATTTGAATAATTTTTTTTGTTAATTTCGCGCGAATAAAACATGTTTTTGCCTAAAATACAAGATCCGGTCTTCTATTTGAGATAATACGGTACAAATAAAATCCTAACGATTTTATTTTCTAAATCTTTTTTTTAAAAAAACAATTATTTAATCTTTTAAATTTTACTAAATTGTGATGAACTTTCTTAAAAAAATGCTACCATTTTATAGTTTTTTTTTTAAACAAGCCCCTTTTTTTAGCCAATTTCTTTTATTTATTTTTGAAAGTGACTAATTTTAAAAGCGACTAAAAAAAAACGTCTTAAATTTTTATAAAATCTAAAAAATTTATTTTTTAGACACTTTTTTTTAGTCGCTTCTAAAACAAGCCACTTTTCTCTTAATTTTGACTCATAAGTGACTAATTTTGATAGCGGCTAAAAAAAAACGTCTTAATTTAAGTAAATTCTTAAAAAAAGTAAATTTTTAGGCGCTGTTATTTTTTAGACGCTTTTGAAAAGTGTCTAAGTCGCTTTTATTTTTTACAGTGTAGCTATTAGAACACAAATTTTTGAAGTCTAAACATATATTTTATAGTCCTGAATCTTAAAAAAAATTTCGATTCAGCAAAAAATACTTTTTTAAATGGTTTTGTATGCTTTATTGAATTTATTAGTTTATGACGTTTTTTGCGAATAAACCATGTAATTTTTAGATTTATCGAACTTTTTTTTTTTCTAAAAATAAATTATGCCGATTCTCTAAGCAATATTAAGTGACCTGAGTTATTTGGTTCGGTGGTTTTCAGTAAAACTACCGATCACTTTTTTCGAAAATTCGAATTTCGTCATTTATTTCGAATAAATTTTAATTAAAAAGTTTGATTTATTTATATTAAAATAGAAAAGTATGGGAGATAAGTTTACAAGAACAAATTGGACCAACACATGTAAAACTTTCATCTTATTATCACGGTAGTATTGGTATAACAATATTTGTCAAGAGAGAACTCATTTGGTTTTGTTCAAGTAAAAACCTAAACACAAAATTCAAATAATTATTTTATTATTTAATAAACTTATTTCACGTCAAGTTGTTGAATACGAGCACATTAATTTTCGTCCAGTTCAAGCCCCATCCCGAACCAAAGCGTCTGTATTAGTTACATTTCAATTATTCGGCACATTAATGTGTTTTATATGTTCACATTTTGCTGCAGGCGAAGGCAATCTAGACACACGAGTTCAAAATTATAAACAAACTATTGAAAATTTAAAACTTCCAAAAAAATTACAATCAAAAAATCCAACACGTTTGGCGAACACAGACGGAACTGAAAATTTCGACATTGTTTTTTGGCTGGGTGACTTGAATTTTTTGGTAACCAAAGAAAAGGATAAAGTCGAGCGTAAAGTGAATAGTTTGAGAAATAGTAGAGGCATTAATTATGAAGATATTTTAAATTATGACGAGTTAAATCAAGTGATGGCTGAGGAAAGAGCTTTTAGAAATTTTTTAGAAGGTAGAATTACTTTTGAGCCTACATATAAATATGATATAAATACTGATACTTATGACACTTCGCACAAAATTCGCATACCGTCCTATTGTGATCGAATTTTGTTTAAATCTCGTCAAAAGGGAAGTATTTCATGTTATCATTACAATGCAGTTAAAGATATTAAATTATCTGATCATAGGCCTGTTTTTGGTTTGTATGAAGTTACAATTAGGCCTGGAGTAGACAAGTAAAATAATTTTTTGTTTTTTAAAAGAGAAGATAATTTTGTTTTAAAATCTTAATATTTTAAGAGTGCCATTATCTTATGGAGAATTTGATAGGCAAATATATGCTGCTGGTTATCAGAGGAGACAGATGTTTAGGGCACATGATGTTGGCTTTGATGCCAAAAAATCCACTTGTAATATTCAATAAAATAAAAGAAAAAAATAAAAGAAAAGAATTTTATTTTTAAAATTTAACGCAATTTTTTTTTCATGCTTTTCTATTACTATTGAAATAAAAAAAATTTTTGATTTGTTTTTTGTAAAAATTATTGATCAGATATCCCTAAAAAGCAAAAACAGAAATAAAAAGTCAAAAGTGTTTTTATGCGAAAGTTTGAGTATTTTTTTAAATTTTTTTCAAATTTTTTAAAAGGAAGGTTTAAATCTATTCAAACATTGTCTGAATATCCAATATTTGTTGCATAATAAACTTTTGGAGGTAAGGCTTTCTAGGAGACATAGCTCAGCTGGTTGCGTCGTTGGATGATGAATTTCAAATTGACGCAGAAGGTTTGGGTTCGAAAATTTTCAACAAAAATTCAAATGAACAATAACAAATTTGCCTGGTGTTATATTGAGTAAAACACCATTACCCTAGCTCGGTCCAGTGAGTGTCGATAAACTACTAATGGTCGAGTGCTGAGTGGTCGTGTCCCAGCACAATAAAAGACCAATTTAACACGTTGAATGTAATCATAAAACGAAAACTAAAAAGTTGAAAGCAGTTTGATTACCGTGCCCTAAAAAGCTCGGCCGATGATGATAACGATGATGATGAATCAACTTTAATAAAGAATTAAAAAATTGCAACTATCTAGAAACAAAAATTAATTATTTTTGTGGATAATTCATCGGCAGGGCCGCTGTTACTAGAATTCGGAGAATGAATAATTGGATGAAACCAGTTGATCTTGTTAAAAGAGTTTTCTATTTTGAAAAATTGTATTAAATCTCCTCTGGTTCTTCTCTCTTCTAGACTAGTTATGCCAAAAATTCTTAAACGCTCTTCATATTTTGTAAAACTGGGACTAATTTTGTTGCAAGACGTCTGATATCTTGCTTCCGGAATGGTGACCAGGCTACAGATCCATATTCAAGTAAAGGGCGAACAAAAGAATTTTATAAAAGTTTTTTTTTAATTTTTCTTTTCATGAGAAAGGAAAAGAAAAGAAGAGAAAAAGTTGAGGAAGAGGAAATGAAAGCAATCGTACAAGTTAGTTTAAAAGTACTGAATATATCGAAATAAATGAAACATTTTATAGCGCTTGTGTCCATGTGGAGGAGTTACACTAATATTGAACTAAATTTCTAAATAAAAAATATACCTAGAATTGCCAAAAATGCCGTAAAATCTGGTAATTTTAAATAAATTTACCAAAGTAAAAAATTGTAAATTTACTACAATTACCAGATTTTACTTAATTTTTATACGTAATATTTAAAGATTAATGGAAATTTTTTTTAACTCATCCTCTAAATCACTTGACTAAAATTTTGATTAATCACAAAAAATAAATGAAACAGTGGAAAAAAAATTTTACCCGATTTCAAGTCCTATATACTGCCACAAAAAACATTACCTAAATAAAAAGAACAAAAAGACAAAAAGGCCTAAAAGAGGAGGAACCTCTCTTTATGTCCTATTTGCAATACTTTTTAAGGTTTATTGAAGTTTTTTTGAAACGAAAATGGGTTCAAATATTTTCCCTATTTGACCTATTTACAGTACTTTTTCATCTATTTTACATTTATTAGAGGTCTTTCAGAGGTTTTTTGAGATTTATTGAAATCTATTAGAATCTTTTAGAAGTTTACAGTTGTTCTTATAAAAATGTAACGTCAACCGTCAACCGTAACTTTTGACCGTAACCGTAACCATAGCTCAAACATCTTAATTAACATGGGTTACGGTTACGGTCAAAATTTACGGTTGACGTTTCATTTTCATAAGAAAATTCAAAAAAAAAGATCAAATCAAATGGCAAACGCGATTGATAAAAAAGAAAAAATCCTGATAAATGCTTTAATATTTATTCTTTTATAAAAAAAAACTTTTATAAAAAATTTCCCAACTTTAAAATATTTTAAAATATTTTAAAAATATTTTTATCTACTGCAACAAAATTTGCTGCACCTGTTGGCTAAGTCTGCAAAAATTTGTGCAATTTTAATTGCGTATTTGATTTAAGTTTTTTTAATACTGTGCAAATTTGCAGAAAAAAAATTTTAATTGCAAAATTGCAAAAATCTATTAATTAGCGCACTTTCAAAAAGAGCCTTAAATTTAAATACGCAATTAAAATTGCACAAATTTTTGCAGACTTGGCCAACAGGTGCAGCAAATTTTGTTGCAGTAGGTAAAAATATTTTTTACCGCAAAGAGTAGCTTTAAAAGCTTTGCAGAGTGATTTTTTCGGTCAAAAAAAAACAAAAAAAACAAAAAATCAAAAAACTTTAACATGCCTTCGACTTTTGGGTTAATTTTTAAGAAGAACAACTGAAATCGCTTTTTTTCCAATCAATTTTGCTATTAGAATTCGAAAATTTGGACCGGGGAAAAAGTACCCTTTACCAAATTAAAATTAAAAAAAAACCTGCCAAAACAAGTTTTAACCAATAGAGAATCTCTATAATTTATAAACACAGCATGTTGATGTCTGTATATAACTAGCTTAAAATTCCAGGGATTATACCTATATTTGTTAATAGTTAATCCTTGAATTTAAAACATTTAAAATTATGTTTTTATTCTATATTTACTTGGGATTAAATAAAAGTCAAGTTAAACTTAAAAAGCAAAATGGTCTTAAATAATGAATAAAATGAAAAAAAAATATTTAATTTTAAAAATTTAAATATTTAAAATTCAATAATTCAATTCAAAAATAAGAGGAACATTCTGGCAATTTTAGAGCAAAATGAACTCGCGTTAGTTTTTTTTTTATTGTCTTTGTTGTTGGTTTATTTGATTTTTACTGAGTACGATCCGGTCGATCAATATTTAACTTTGAATATAAATTCTAGGACGAGATATTTACCAACTATTTTATTTTCCTTTAACTTTATTTAATAAATGAAGAAAGTTTTTTTTTTATTCTTCTTAAAATTTACTCTTTGATTATGTAATTTTGAAATTCGAATTTTCCTATCGACAAAAATAAAAACGAAGAAAATTCGTTCACCAATTAAAAATTGGAAATTATTCGTCTAAATACCAAAAATAATAATGAATAAAAAAAACCTCACGAAATTTACTTTAGAAGTAAAATACGAGACCTATAATCCCTGAGTCAAAATTTTAATTGATTTTGACTAATCAACAACAACAACAACAACAAAAACCTCGACTAAAAATAAAGATAAATATTTTTTAATTAAAAAAATAAAATCTATATATATATATAAATTTAATTTAATCTAATTAAGAAAAAAGAAAAAGTAATTTATTTTATAAATATTTATAAACCAGAAAAAAAAAATTTTTAAATAAAAAAATTTTCGCTTAAGTTTATTTGATAGATATAAAAAGTTAAACTGTTTTCTTATTTTTTTTTAAATTGTAAAACTCGTCTTGGTTACTCTAAATATTAGATTTAATTTGATACTCATCAATTAAACCATAGTTACTTTATATTCGTTTTTTGTTTTCTTCTTGGTTTTAAATCTAAATGAAATCATCCAAAAAAAATTTTTTTTTCAAATATTTTTATTATTTTTTTAAAAATTTGATAAAGACAAATTCTGGTCAAGTCTAAAAAATAATAAAAAAAAATAGAGGAACAAAAAAATAATAGTGTAAAATTAGAACATCTAGTTCAACATTTATCAGATTTATTTTCGCACCAATAAAATGAAATGAGCCTAGATCTGCTTAATCACGCCAATTCCTAAAAAAATTCAAATGATGCTTTTTACTTTTAGGCCGATTTCTGTTCCGAATACAATCTGTATAATTCTTAAAAGTTTATTGTTGAAAGAAAATGAATTTTATAAAAAGAATTCACATTAACCAATTTGGTTAAAGGAGGAAAACCCCGTAAAAAGTACATATTTTGTTGTCAATGAGATTATTAATTATTATAGACGTAAAAATTAGAACATTTTCTATGTAAGCCTAAATGCAAGTAAGGATATTGATAAGCTCTGTCGACATCACTTATTTTATGAGTTAATTAATAAGTTAGAAGAAAGTATATGAAGTATTTTATTCAGGTATTATCAGAATTAACGAGTGTCCAAAAATGCTTGTCTGAAAATTAAATTAAAAATATGTTCCCATCGAGCTAGGGATTTGAAAATTTGACAGTTCAGAATTTTGTCTTTTTTTCGAAAAAATAATATCGAATTTTATTTTTTAATTTAAATATTTTCAGACTGAACTATTGCAATATACCCCCACCTCAAAGTGTCCTCGTCAATATACAAAATTATTTTTCACGGAAGGGTCTGTAGAAAATTTTGTGCTGTGTTATTTTGAACAACTTTTAGCTATCAAGCTGAAACTAAGAGCTTTTTGATAAAAGACTAGGGAAAAAAATTATGGCAATGTTGATTTTATTTTTTTTATATTTTGGGTTTTGTTTTTCGAATTTTTTTAGCGTTAAATATTTCAACCAAAAATAAAGAAACTCCAGAATAAAAACGATTTGTTTAAATGCAGAAGGACTAAGCTTTAAATAAACCGTTATGTTTAACAATGAAATTTTTAAATGAATTTTTAAAAACTGAATGAGTTAAGCAGGGGGGTATCTTATCTTTTTGTTTATTTACTTTTTATGTAAATGATTTGATAAAAAGTTGTGTTGAATTAAGTGCCAATATAGATGATACTAATTTATCGTTAATATCTTACTGTGATGATATAATTAACCTCTCTCCAATAGAATTTCATGCCCAAATGTTACTATATGATTACTCAAAAAAGTGAATAATTGATTTTATTGCATCAAAAATGGGGTAAATGTCCTACAATAAGGTCATAAAACTTCAAAACTATGATTTTAAAAATACTGTAAAAGTTATTTCTAAGCAAGAAGGAATAATTTATCTCGGCATTACAATTGGAGATCAAAATTATAAAATCCAAAATATGGAGCTTGGGCTTTTCTTTTAGATCAATAGTTATCTAAAATATTTTAACTGGATTTCAAAATCTTCTCCAAATTTTGTGACATAGTACTAAGATTTTTCTTTTAGGGTTGCTCGATGGTTATAAATTTTGTTTTTTTATTTTAATAGCAAACAGGCTATTAAAATGGTTTTCTTAAATATACTGTGCATTTTTTAAAATTTTTTTACTGTGCATTTTTTAAGAGCAAAAAGAGTAGAGTGAAATTCGAGCAACTTTTTGATGCAAATATATGGCTAGTTCTTTTTTTTCCTTATATTTCTGATTTCAGCACCAAAATTACTAATTTTTTTTATTTTTTTTTCGTGTTGATTAGGATTTATTACCTGTAGAAAATTTTCTAAATATTAATCTCTGATATCCCATTGAAAAAAAAAATTTTTTTCCTAAAGAAATTAATGTTTTATGTTTTTTATTATTTCTTTCAGAATTTTTAAACCAATTCAGAAATTTTATTTCGAATAAGAAAATTTAGAATTAATAATATTCGTTAGGAAAATTCAGAAAAATAAAAATATTTGGAAGTAATTTTGGTGTTTGAATCAGAAATATTGGTGTTTGAAAAATAACTCGCCCAAATATATAAGAATAAAATTTTTAAAAAGCCATTTGATTAACCAAATAATGGTTAACTATGATTTTAACCAATTAACCAGGTAAGCATACATGGTTAACGGTTAACCATTATTTAGTTAACCAAATTACGGTTCACGACTAAACAACTTTGGTTTTGTTTAACTAATAATTGTTATTCAATTCAAAATTTCGTCGTACCGTACCCCAATTCCATCAAAAGTGAATAAGGTACGATAAGTATACGACACAATTTTAATAGAAATGCAATAGTATTACATCATCCTCCTGATACAACCTTTTGTAAATATCGAATTGGTAGCGATGTTTCTAATTCAAATAAAATTCACCAATACTTTTGACCTTAAACATGAAGAATTAAGCAATCGTTAAAGGCACGTTTTTAAGCATTAATTTATAGAATCAGAATACCTTTATTAAATGTATTTCAATTTTCTTCAAATATATTTAAATTAGAGAATAAAAAAATGATTAAAACTTGAATTGATAAAAAAAATAAAATTAATTAGTTTTACAAATAATTTCTAATTTGCTTTCTTTTTTTTTTTTGATAATTTTCATTAGTTTAGCATTTTTCTCCCTTGTTAAACTATTTTGCTTTTATGAAGGAGGTTTTCACTAAAAAGATTAACGTTTCATTTAAGTATTAAAAATATTTTTATGGTCAATGAAAAATCCACAAGTATTAATTCGAAGGCTTATGAGAAATATGTGTTTTGTATTAAGATTATTAATAGTAGATCAAGGTTTCCTAGTACTAGTATTAAAATATACACTTAAGGATTCATTAGGAAATAAACTAAGCCATATAAAACACAAAAAAATTTCTATTTTTATTTTATTTTGTAATTCAATATTTTATAAAAATTTACAAATTTTTAAAGATTTTTTATTTTAACAATAAATTAACCACTTTAAAAACACGAAATACTCGAAACAATAGACGGAAACAAATTTTACTCACTTTTTTAGTTTTTACAAATTTTTTTTTCTCTACTTATATTTATTTATGTAATCATTTAGTAAAGCATAGAAAACAAAATTTTACTAATTTAGTGCCATGGTTACCCTTAAGTTAAATAAAACAGTTACATAAACTTGCATCAAATTTAACTAAAAATTCGAAAAAAAAAATAATTTTTTTTTTCATCACCAGCTCTAAAAATGTAATTAAAAAAAAAAAGTTGTTGAAAAAATTATCTAATTCTAAGAAATCAACTTTTTAATAAAAACAAAAAAACAACTTTTTTTTTAAAGCTATTATTCAAAATTAATTTTAAAAAAAATATGGACAAGGTAATGGGAGACGAAAGGGTCACATAAAAAAAAAATTGAAATTTAAGCTTCTTGTTTATTTGGATGGATTACACAAAATCAATTTGAAATTATTTTTGTTATTGTTTTACCTATTTTACCACTCTCAATGAAAATAACAACAAAAATTTTCATTTCCTACTTAATCGTAAAATTTGTCAATTTAACTTTAAGCCAAAAAATGGTTCGTACGCGTCAATAAATTTTGTTTAAAAATACAAAGCTTTACTTTCTTTCTTTGGTATCTTTGTATCTCAATCATTTAATCTGTAATATTTGAGTAAATATTAAGCGCTTCGTTTTCTTTTTTAATATTTATTTGTTCTTTAGTTGTTTTTCGTTTTTGTCAAGAGATAAAATTGTCAAGTTTGTACTTCAAAGCCGAAGTTTGCTTATTTAAACAAAATTGATTGTTTTTTATATTTCAAATTTTTATTTAAAAAAAAATTTTTTTGTTAAATTAAGATGAAATTTAAAAAATAATATTCACTAGAATCTGTGAACATTTTTATTTGGTTATTTGTTTTATTCATAAAAACGAGTTTGATTAAACTTTAAGGTAATTTCTTTTGTAAGAGAAACGATTGAATTTAGAATTCTTATATTGTATATATTGCTTGAGGCTAATCAAGTTTAAAAAACTAATGTATTTAAAATTTAATTTTTATTATTTGAAATCATGCAATTTATGAATATTTATCAAAATCAAAAGCGTTTTTTTATTTAATTCATAAGAGTAAAAAAAACTAAAGACTTAATCCCTTGATGGAAGTATATATTTTATTTTGTTATTATACTAAAAATGTTTTTAAAAATTTTTTTTTTGGAATTATTTTTTATTGTCAAATCACTTGGTACAATTAAAATTTTGATTATATGTAAAAAGCTTGAGACTATTTTCAAAAATTTAGGGCTACTTTTTAAGAACATTTTTTCGACTCTGAATGTCCCATTTGTTCCGTTTTAAAAAGATTAGGCTGTATTTTAAATTATGGTCTAATTCGTTATTTTTGTTTTTTATTTATTTTTTTTTATTTCAATACTTTTGAAAGCTAGTAAAGAAAAAGACTTTAAGGAAAAGTAAATAGTGATCACTTGAATAAATCATTATGTTTTTATCTAAATGTTGAAGATTTTAAGAGTATTTTTTTTTTCAAAAAAAGAAGCTACTTTTAAAATTTTCAATCTTTCATTTTCTGTGCTCAACTCTTTATCTTTATATTTATAGTCCTTTTTTCTAATAAGATCATTTTTCTGGTAATTAAAATTTTTTGAAGCCACTTTTTCCTTTTTTAACGCATTTTAAAATCTCGAAATTGTCCTGATTTTTTACATTTAAAAACAGTACATCAGATTTAGCAAAGAAAACACTTTAAATGATAAAGGTCATCAAACCTGAAATTCAAATTCTTAATCTAATTAGAAATTACACTTTTTCTATTCGATTTCAATTGGTTTTAAATAGAAATATTCAAAATTATTAACTTATAGGACTTTTTATTCTCTTTTTTAAAAAATGTAGATCACATGACCGAGTAAAATTTGCACTACTAACATTTTTAATTTGTTTCTGATTTTTTCAGCAAAAAAAAAATTTAAAAAATTTTAACATTTTTTCCATTTTTTTGTCTAGCAATTTTATGGTTTCAGGAATTATTTACCAACGTACCATCTAAAAATTATTAACTTTTTCTCTAGTAGGTTTTACATTAATTGAATAATTAAGGAAGTTGTACCATGACAGACAATTCCCATGCCAAAATCTAATATGAGATTCTCATGAGATCTCAGTCCTTATTAAAATACATTTAGATGTAAACCCATTTTAAGATCTCATGAGAGTATGGTAATCAATAATTTCTCACGATTTCTCTCGCTAATCCTTATTTGCGGATTCGCAGTTTATCTAACTGATTTTAGAGTTTCTTGAAATAAATTCCTAATATATTTTTCTATATCGAAATTAAGAAATACTAAAATACGGAAACAAAAATCAGCCGAATTTTAAATTTTTTATTTTTAAAAAATTTCATGGAACTGTTAAGTTTATTTCTATTCACTCATTTCAATTCAGCATTTTAAGTGCTATTTTTCACGTAATAAATTTTTTCAAGAATTTAAATTACTACAGCTTGTAACATTTTGACTACTGCCAAAAAAACGGAAAAAAATTTGATTTTCCGATTGAATTTTTTTTAGTTTGTTTTAACAAGTATTTAGTTCTAATTAAAATGGTATTATAGTGTTTATAGTATTTCGACTTTTTTATGCGGTGTTCAAATCCATCTGACGAGACTATTTTTCAAGTCAAAATAAACTTAACATTATCAATTTTCTGGTTAAAGACAAATAAGGAAGCTAAAAATTTTTCATATTTTATTGTATCATTCAATTTACGTTCCGATTAGTGATGGGAGTTTTTCTTAGTTTTTAGTTAGCTAACTTTTAGCCAACTTAAAATAAGCTAACTAAAAATTAGCCAGCTTATTTTTAGCAAACTAAAATTTAGCTGACTCAAAATAAGCTAGCTAAATTTTAGCTTACTAATATTTAGCTAACTAAAAATTAGTTAGCTTATTTTAAGCTAGCTAAATTTTAGTTAGCTAAAAATTAGTTAGCTAAAATTAAGCTTGCTTGGCTAAATTTTTTTGCTTAAAAAAAAGGTTTTAAAAAATAAAAAAACACATCTGCGAAGTACAGAAACTCATAAACTCTGACATTTAATTTATTTTAATAAAATTAAATTAAAAAAAAGGATTTTCTATGAGTATATTGAGAATAAATATTATCTTTATTTAATATTAAGGATAGGAATTTATTGAATTTTATCGATAAATTCATTTTGTAATCGTCCAAAAATTTTTTCTATAAATTTATGACTAATAAATTTTTAAAAAAAAATTATCCATTAAAAAAAACGAATGATTCAAAAAATAAAAAAAATAGGGTCCAAAATTTTTTAGCTAACTTATTTTATCAACTAAAAATTAGTCGGCTAATTTTTAGTTAGCTTATTTTAAGCTTGCTAAAATTTAGTTAGCTTATTTTTAGCAGGCTAATTTTTAGTTAGCTAAATTTTAGTTGACTAAAAATAAGCTAGCTAATTTTTAGCTAACTAAATTTAAGTAAGCTTATTTTTTAGCTAACTAAAATTAGTTAGCTTATTTTTAGCTAGCTTAGCTAACTTAGCTTAGTTAGGGCCCATCACTAGTTCCGATTTTCCCCATTTTAAGGACAATCATTTACATCTTAAACTAGACAAGATTCTTAACAAAATGAACGAAATTTTTTCCTAGATATTTTACTAAATTTTTAAAAACTAGATTAAATCTTAAAATTTCTAATGTAATACAGTACATCTCTGAAATAAGTTGACAACTTTTTAAGCAAATCTTAAGACGTCTTAAGCAACTCTTAAGCAAGAGAAAGTCTTAAGCAATAATTAACATAATTTATTTTATGTTTAATAGCAAAATATTCGAAAAACGTC
>NTPY01000079.1:91570-126554 GCA_002922825.1 Brachionus calyciflorus | reverse complement strand
TGACAGAATTTTTTTTAAAGTAAAATTTTTTGTATAGATTTTAGCTTAAAGTACGTTTTTTTTTAAAATCAAAATGGCAAAAATATCGAGTTGGTAAATTTTTTTGAGAATTAAAAAATTACTTTATTTCTATTCACTCATTTCAATTCAACGTTTTCTTTGCAGTTACTGATCGAAATAATTTTTTTTAAACTTATTTAAAAGAAAAAAAAGCAATAGGAAGCTTATTTCAAGTATCGATTTGATGTTAAGTTAGTTTGAGTAAACTGGTCTTTTGTCATTTTTAATATTACGTTTTAAAATCACCTAAAGAGCTTTTCAAAATTATGAAAAAAGAGTAAATTTAAATTTTTAAGGTGCACCAAATCAAAAACGTTGATTAAAATGTGTCTGTTTTTGAGCCTTAATAAATCATGTCTATTCTGATAAAAATATTTTGAATTATAGAGTTAACCATGCTTTAAGAAATTTAGTTATTATTTTGAACAATTTGATTCATAATAAGCAAAATAGGGATTACTAAAGTTACAGAAAAAATAAATTTTTAATGAAAAATGACCTCAAATAAAATGGTTTTCTAAAAAATCGAAACCATCTTCGCTAGATATTACCATTATACAGTGCTGCTATGATATTTGGATTTTACCGAAATTTACGTAAATTTTGAAAATTACAAATATTTTTAGCTATTCAAAGGGCTTAGTGATTGTAAATGATTTTTCAAAGTTTTTCAGTGAATTTTTTGAAAAAAATTATTCAATATCTTTGTTTTTTTGCTTCGTAAATTCATGAAAAAAATATCTACATATCTCTTCGCATTATTTTTTAACAACATTTTTACACTTGTTTAATTTTGGATGTGTTTCATTGGAATTGGCTGAAGTAAGCTCGAAGAGCCTTAATATCTTTGCAAAAACTGTATTTAGGGAAAGATACTAAGAATCTGATGTGTTGATAAGGTAACACATCAATAATGCTTACTAAATGCGTATTTTTTCGCTTAAAATATATATTACTTGATTAAGTCGAGCTCTACTTGTTTACTAAATTTTTAATTAGGTTTTAGATAGAGGAAAAGGCTAAAATTGGCGAAAAAAGGCTCATCTTATTAAGTAAAATATACTAAAATATCATTCTTTATCATATTTCAAAAAAATAAATAATTTTGAATAAATTTTTCAAAAAATTCACTGATTACAATTACAATACCAAATTACAATATTTTACGTAAATTATCGTAAATTTACCGTATTTTCGGTAAAATTTAGTAAATTTACGTTTTTTTACTTTGGTAAATTTACGTAAATTAACCCTTTTTTACGTAAAATATGGTAAATTTACGTTAATTTACGTAAATGTCGGTAAAATCCAAATATCATAGCAGCACTGTATATTTAAAATTTTTATTCAGAAAATTTTCGGAATCGTTTTTTAATTGAGAAATAGAATTTAAAGATACTAATATTAATGACTTGGAGCACCCCAGAATGTATTTGAAAAGAATTCTTTAAATATTTTTGAACGAATATCAACAAAATTTTTGTAAAAAAATAGAATAAAGATACCTCAATTTTAAATCAATTTAAATTCTATAACCTTTGAATGGTTTAATTTATAAATTATTTCAAAATATGGTTAGTTATAATAAAAAGAAGGTCTTTCAGCTCACTATGATTAGTATCAATTGAATTGTTCATGTAAGCCAAGTTTCCATCTATTTCAACCATTTTTTTCTCTCACAGCGAACAAATCACTCTATATCTTCGATACATTACTTTTCAAATTATTTATATCTGATTCATGATTTTTCAACCTCGTTTTTAATTGAGCTAATTGTTTTTTTTTCATATTGACATAGTTTGTTTATTATGTATTAGGTTGAACAAATTGTTTTAAAGACTCACGTTTACATGAGCTTTTCTTTTTGGTAATCATACTGTAATAACTTTAAAAATTCTAAATGACTTGTAAAATCTATTTTAGTACTAGGAGTAATAAGTACTTGTAAAATTAATTGCTTTTGCGTTAAGCTTAGCTTTATCCAAATCATAAACAAATTTGACTTGTTTTTTTATTTTAAGTATGGTTAATCTTATTAAGTCTTGTATATCTTTTTTTATTAGGAAAATTAAAAAAGAAGTAGCATTTAATATTTTCTAGTCCTTAATACACTTGCTCTATTTTTAAATTAACACTAATAAACAAGTGAGGCGCATGCTTAACAAACTTTTAAGAGGCTTGATACTAAGCTCTGAAATTTACTAATTTTTAAGGCACGCTGCATGCGCTACATCAATATCTGAATCTAATGCTAAGTTTACACTATTTTATAAGATATTTATCTTAAATTTAAAAAAAATTAAAAATTATGTATTTTGAGTGAAAAGGAAGCGTATTACACGTTGCGACTTAAAGCTTCAAAAAATTTAATTTTATAATGAAAAAAACAAAATAAAATAGGAAATAAAATAAGTTATGTCCGCTGAGATTTTAATACTTCCTACTTGTTTTTTCTAAAAGAGGATTAAAATTTTTATACTTGATTCATGCAACTGTATAGACTCGTCAAAAAATTTTATTAAAATTCCGAAAAATGAGTTTTTTGAAACATTAAACTTGCAAAAACTAAAAGAAGTGTTGATGAGTGTTGATTTGAAAGGATCGATAGTTTAAATTAGCTTTATTGGATACCTACAGAGTTCTAGTTAAACACATGTATTTTTTTTTAATTTTATTTTCTTTTTTTTTTTTTAGGAGCCTAAACTAATAAATTAGCTTTAATCATCATAAAATGTTAAAATAGATATCAAAAACATTGAAATCAATTAATCAATGTCAGAACATTAAGCTTATTCTTTTCCTTCAAAATATTCGGAATTAATTAGTTTGAATGGAAGTAATTATTTATCAAAAAGGATAGAGATACTAGAAATTATTCTTTTTAGTTGTTGTTGTTGTTGTTGTTGCTGTATTGCTTTTGAAATTCTTGTGGCTTTAATCAATAACAAAAATACCACGGAAATCTCAGTAACTACATCAACAACAATAAAAATAGCCCTTCCGAAAAATACATTATCTGATTTAGATTAAAGATAAAGTAAAGTGTTAATTGTGGTTTTTAGATCTCTTTTTGTTGTCTATTAAAACCAATGTTTCTAAGTTAAAATTTGATAAGTAGTTATTTTACTTTTTGCTCAAGATAAATAGATGCAAAATTTATTCACTTTTAAAATTTAAAAAAATAATGAAGCATTTTAAAATTTTGGCAAAAAAGTCATAAAATCTTAAAGTTGAGTCTACTACTACTATGAGCGTATTGTAAATTAATAAAAGATTAAAATTTTGAAAATCAACAAAATTTTTTATCAATGATCAAGATAAGATTAAAAGGAAATTTGAAATAAAGCAATTTCTTATTTATTTTTTTTTTAAGGCAAATTTTTTTTTTTTTCAAAGGTGCTATTGTTGAAATTTTTTCGATTATTTAAAGCCTTAAAGCATGGCTTTAGCTTCTTTTTTTGATTTCTTGATTCAAATTAGCTTTAAATCCTTCAAATCATCAAGAATATAGACTTTTGTTTCGAGATGATTTTTTTACTAAAAGTTATTTAAATTTTATTTATTTATTTATTTAGATTTGAAAAAATTTTTATCAAATATTTATTTTAAATTGTAAAAGCATTATCGAGTTATTAGCTTTTTTTTTTTTAATTTTGGTTATGTTGATTATTTATTTGCCATAATATTTTTCGCTTGTCGACACTTATATTTTTTACAAGTTAATTTAGTGGATAAAAAAAAATAATGTTTACTCAAAGGATGCCAATTCAAAAATAAATTATTCAATTTTTTAGTTTATCTAGCATCGAAATAAAAATGTTTCCTTCATTATGAATTAATTAATGAATCATCAGGGGGTTTTACAAAGAAGTTGTTCAGAAAGAGTTTTAAGTGTAGCTCAGAATTTATTTAATTTTTGAAAAGAAAAATCAGTGTATTTGGGAGTAGTGTATTAAACCGATTTTATAAAATTATTTACCAAGTTAAAACAGAAAATTTCTCTTGGTCAAAAGGTTCGAGGCTATTTTTTTAACTTAAAAATTCGTAGTTTCTTAATTATGTTTCTTTCTAGTGGTATAATAATTCAGAATTAGATCAGCTGTAAGAAAAATCAGAATGAAATCAAAATCTAAACATTTTTTGTTTCTACTTATTAATAATCTAGTCTAAAAGAACGGGAATATTAAACTCATTTCAATTTGTTCAATTTTATATAAGTTTTTTACTTAATATCAGAGTTTAGTTTTTTAGCCTTTTTATGAAATTGTAAATGCACTTTTATAATTTATGCATAATTATAAGGAGTAGTCGTTTAGTCTTGGGAAAATTTTAATTTTAAGATTTGGAAAAGGAAGTTTAAATGGAAAGAAGCTGTGTATTTTTAAACTTATCTTTTAGCTATAAATTGCTACAGAATCTAACAGTTTTGCTACACCGAAGTTGGAAATTTTTTTTATTTCCTTATTTTTCTATTACCAGAAAATCAAAAGTTTATTTTGATAAAACCAACATTAACATTTTCAATATTTAAAAATTCTGGGATGATGCAATTGATCATCTCTAAAATTGAATGTATTTTCTATAAACTTTAAAACAACTCAAATGAAAAAATAGGAAGCAGACTATCAAAATAAAATTTGTTAGTTCTGAAAAATTAGTTCCAAAATGGATGAAGAAAAGATGTTAGATATTGTTTCAGTTAAATTTTTAGAAAAATTTTATTTCGTAAAAAAATGACAAAGAAAACAGTGAATTAAACTTCACATAGCCAAAAAAACACATGGTTTTTTCAGTTTAGTTGAGGTTATTTATACTCGTATTTGCCAGGAGCTATGAGCTATCACCTATCTAAGTAGTGGCTTGTTCGATTGCTGTGATTATACACGAAACGCATCATCACATAGCAGGGACAACTGCGCAAGTTTATACTCGACCCGAGTAGTGGTAATATGTTAAGAAACTTTTGCCCTTTTTAAATATAGCATCATGCAGGATCGAACCTCAGACCTTTAGCACCGAAGTCGAACATGCTAAAATTTCTAAAAGTGTGGAACATCGTTTTTATAATATTTCTTTCAAAATTATTAAAAGAAAAGTTTTTTTTTAATCTTACAGTAAAAAATAGCATATTTTATTTTAAAGGCTCTATGAAATGTTTAAGCATAAAACACTTATCGAGTGTCTTTTACCATTAAAAATGAGGAAAATGACAGATTTTTTATTAAAAATCTAATCTTTTTTTACAATATTTCTTTCACCAATATTAATGATTTAAACCACTTCAATTCAAAAATTTCTAATTTTTATGCAATTATTATTATTGTTATTACAGTGTATCCCCGATTTTATGAACTAAATTTTTCTTCACAATCGGGGATACACTGTATTATTTTTTTATTTGCAACGGGTGACCCCGTGGAGCTTATTACGAACATAATTAGCTATGACAGATTTTCCTTCTTTATTGAATCTATTCATGTGTTCTTCATTTTTGAATTTGAAATTGTTGACTGACTAGACAATCTTAACTTCATCTGGTAGATTATTCCATAATGGTATCACTTCATTAGTGATATAACTATGCCTTAGGAACAAGACTTCTTCTAATTGTAATTTAATTTTATTCAATTTTTTCTAATATTTCAGTAAAACAGAGTAATTTTACACAAATTGTTTAAACTTTACATATAAATTTTGATGGAATTGATCTTGATTAAAATGTTCCAAACGAAAAAGTATTTAATTATTTAAATATGTTTAATTTGCGTGCTTTTTGGTGCGGAGATTAAGATTTTAAAGTACCATTTTGTGTAAAATTTTGAAAATTTTCAATCAAGTTAAACTAAAACTTAAAAAAACTTTCTATTTAATTCTCGTTCGAACATATTAAGTTAAAGTTTAAGTAATCTAAACTAATAATATATCCCATCGAGTCAATTACATATATTTATTACAAGTCTCCGTACTAAAAAAGATCTTTGTTAATTTGTCCTAATTAAAACTGATTTACCAATAAAATTAAAAAGAAGTTTAAGAAAAAATTCTAATAAATCTTAATTAAAACTAAATTATTTGTTTTTTGTCGAGTCAAATCTTATTGATTTTTGAATTAGAATGAATCTTTTTATTTATTCTCACAATAAACAACGAAAAAAAACTCTAATAATCTCTAAGGTCTCAAGATCATTTTACGAAATCAAATGGAATTTAGAACAAAAATGATATCTTAGAAGTAGAAAAATAAAAAGAAAAAAGATAAGAGTCTTAATTATCTTAAAAAAAATTTAGACTTTTGCGTTAAGTTTATGCATTGTTAAATAGGCATTGTTATTTTTATTTATATTTGTATTTTATATTGGGTGATGTTAAGTCGATTTGAGAGATAAATAGCTAATAAACGAAGAGAAGAGAAGAAAACAAAATGAAAACTAACCATATGCTAAAGAATTTTAAAAGCCAAGAAATATTTATAATATTAATCAAAAAAAAAAGTTTATTATTAATATATTAAAAAATATTTTATAAATTTTCTTCTTTTCTTTTATTTTCTTGAGCACCTTTCATTAGGGGTTATATTTATAGTTTAGTTTGAATTTTTGTGAATTATTATTATTATTATTATTACAAGCTCTCTAGCATTTTTTTGCGATCAGCTTTTTTGGTTAAGAAATATTTTATAATACCATTTAAAAAAAAAGAAGAAAAAAGATATTGATTAGGTTTAATTTATAACAAAATTATTTGGTATAATTTTTGTTTTATTTATTAAACTATCAGTCACTTTTAGTTGGCATTTAAAAATAAAAAAAGAAAAGAATTTTTTATTTTAGACAATCAAGGATTTAGGAATAGAGAAAACACGTTTAAGATTTAATCTAAAAATTTTATATTTTGTAATAATAATAAAAATTAAATGTTGATTTTAAAAACAAACATAATATATAATCTCAGTTTTAAAAAAGATCACAATTTTCTTTTTTTTTTAAATAAATTGTCAAGTTTATAGTTTACCAAAAGGAAACTATTAATGAATATGAAAATAAATACTCTTGTTTTGGTTAAAGTTGGAGCAATCCGGGTTACTTATTTCATGTGGACAGAGAAATATTGTTTTTATTTTTTTCTAATTGTATAATTAAAAATATTATTAAGATGTAAATAAAGAATTAACATAAAACTTAGAAATTAAGTAAAAGAATACTAAGAAGCACTTAAAGCTCACATGTTGGATCATTTTAATCTACTTTATATGGCAAGTTTTTTTTTTAATTAGATTTTTTTGATGCTCAATTTTACATAAAAAAGGCCAAAGAATGAAAGTTATGTCCTTGAAGAAATCGGTCACAAATCAAGATTGAATTAGTCCTTTATTTGAATTTGAAGAATAAAACTGTTGATCTTTTTTATTTTACGTAAATTTTCGCCTTATTTCATTATAACTTAGGTTCAAAAAAATTTTAATTTTCTATTTTTTTTCTAATTTAGAAGACAAGTATAAATTGTGTAAACAAGCATACCTTAGCGATGTTAGCACTTTGTCTTCTAAATTAGAAAAAATCTAATTAAAAAAAAAACTTGCCATATTTTAAGTTTCCTTGTAGAAAATAATTTACTTCTAAATCATTAAAATAAAAGAAGCTTTTGAGAGTCTCTAAGAAATTACTTTTTTTTCTTCAAAAAGATGGTATCGTGCGGCAAAATTAAGTCTTAGTATTCTTAGTAAATTGGCAAACACTATATTTTGTGCATTATTCCATAAAACCAAAAAATAAAGTTTTATCTTAAAATAAAATATCTGGGTCTAGTAGTTTATGAGAACGTTTGTTCACAATAATAGGTGAACAATTCCTCATCTAAGGAACCTGTTCACTTAAAATTTTGATCACGTATAGGTGATTATTCTTAGTTCAGTGATGCTTATGTGTTTTACTCATATGGTTTTTTTAAATCTCAACTTCAAAAACATTAAATTTCGTTTGCCACTTAACTTAGTTGTAATTAATTCTCTAGACTCTTCGTTATTAGGTTTAGATTTGGCAAGATTTTCGTAGTAGTTTGCTAAAATATTTTTTAATTTTAATTCAACGTTATAAATCGTATTTTGATTAATAAATAAATAAATTGGTTCGATCGAGATCAATGACAATTTGAACATTATTATTCAATTCTGAATCGTTTTTTGTCAATGTTTAGTAAAGTTAGTTAATCTTAAACAGTAAATGGCAGGATTTTTTTTCTTGTTTAATTTTTTCTAAAAAATTGCGTAATAACATTTCAAAATTTAACATGAAAATGAATTTGAAAAAAAAATTTAATTACGCAATTAAAAAATTTTGAAAATGTATAAAATAGAAAAAAAGTCTTGCCAAATCTTTAATTTAATGTTTAAAGAATGTCCCGCTGCAAAATCAAATCTTTCAAAAATCATATTTTCTATATGGCAACTTTTTTTTTAATGAAACATTCGATCCTGCTTGAAGCTAGGTTGAAAAAGGGCAAAAGTTTCTTAACATATTACCACTATTCGGGTCGTACCACTCGAATAAGCTCCTGGTGATAACTAATAGCTTCTTGCAAATACGAGTATAAACCAAATCAAACCAAACCAAAAAACATTTTTTTTTAGATTAGCCGAGTTTGAATTAGATTAGCCGAGGAACCCTTATTAAATAAAATTTAAAAAATTAAAACCAAATACATTATTAAGAGGTTAATCTATAGTTAATAACTAAATTTTAATTTGGTAAATCCTTTGACCAGTTTAGTTCCTTGAAATTGGGAAAATCTCTGTTAAGTTTAATTTGAAATTTTTCCAAATATTTTTGTCTAAAATTTTTATAAATAGAAGATTGAAACTTTTTGAAAAGCACAACTTAAGTATCTTTAATAGCAATCAAAATTAACTCTTTTTATTAAAAATTTTTTTCTAAATTTACTATACTGAATTTGGACATTAACACCACCATTTGTTTTCATAAAATTCGATTTTAGTTCGAAGAATTAGATTCAGTAAAAATAATTATATAAGGCTAATATATTTTTTTCATATATAATTTTTTTGGGCTATTTTGATTTAAACTTAAAAGGAAAAAAGCTTTGAGATTTTTCATTAGCATACTACTTTATCCGGAAGAAAACCATCTAAAATGCATTTTTTAAAATTTTCTGCCATTTTAACTTTTTATTAAAAAAACATACAAGTATTCAAAAGAGGAATGTCTAAACTAAGTTTTTCCAAGGGTATTTGACACATCTTTTACCATAGTTTAGATATTTAAACACAAAAAATGAAGATTGAAGCTTCTTGAATAGCAAAACTTAAGCACCTTAAACTTAAGCAATCCAAATATTTTTTTTGAAAGAAGTTTTATTCAATCTATATCATATAATTTGGACATTAAGTGATCCATTAGGTTGGAAAAATTTAACTTTAGTTTGCGGTTTTAGAATTATTAAATTTTGTTAAGATTTATTGTACAATTCAATAATTTTTAAAATATCTTAATATTTTAAAAAAAAGTTCTCATTTAAAATACAAAAGGTTATTTAACGTGTGTCAACTGTAATTTTGTAAACATAAACAATAATTTTTTTTCCTCGAATTGTTAACGTTTTTAGTTTGCTAACATTTTCTACGTTACCGAGACAATTAACCAAATCCAGGTATTTAACATAAAATAACTTTTTACCTATTTGGTTATAAAAGTTACTACTTTTTTCTAAAATAAAACAAATAAATGAATTTAATTTCAAATTTTTTTAATATTGTTTTTCTTTTAAAATTGCTTAAAGTTATTCTAGAATAAATATCATCTAGAAAAAAGAAATGTTCAATATTCCTCTAAGTCAAAATTAATCTAATAAGGTTTTGCGGCTTTATTCGAAATACTAATTGCAATTTAAGTGCATTTATACGATTGCTCAATTTCTATAAACAATTGTAGAAGAAGAAGAAAAAGATTCTTTATTTTTCTTTATTATTTTATTGAGGAATCTAATTTATATTTAATGATTATTTTTATAATCATTAAAAAATAAAAACCATATTTTTAAGATAAACAAGGATAATATATATATTTTTATTGTTAGAGCTCGTTGTTTTAACCATTGCTAATCGATTATCAATTTTAATTAATATCGAGAAATAGAGCAATGTAAATAAAACAACGCCTTGAACAAACGACTAGTTTAAGTTAAGTTTATTTATCGTTGAAAGAAATAGAAAAATTGAGTTATTGATCTTTAGGCTTTAGAACAAAACATAAAATGAAGAGATAAGTCTTTTTTATTTTAAATATGTATTTCTTCTATATGTGTGTTTTTATTATTTTATTTTCAAAAATAAAAAAAATTTAAATTTTAAATTAACTTACCTGAAAACTAGTTAAATAATTGTCGACCGTTTTCTATTTCATTATTGTTATTATTATCGGGTTTTCTCTTGTGTTAATTAAAAAGTTTCTTTTTTCGTTTTTATTTTTTTTTAAAGAGTAGTCAAGTATCTCTCGTATTTTTGTTGCTACCCGTTGATGACGTGAAACCCTGATTTTTTTTCCATTTTACTCAAGAAAATGAAAGTGTTTTTTTTTTCTATATTTTCTTTCTTTCTCAAATAGTGCAATTGAAAATTTAAAATTTTTTAATTTTGTCTATTGTATTATCAAATTTTTTTTTTTAATATTCTTTAAAAAAAAAAGTGTCAAGTTATAAAAAATCTAGAAAATTTATTTCTCGACAATTTTCTTTTTATTTTGTTTCAAAATATTTTTATATTAGAATGGGTGGACTGAATCAATTTAGGCATTTGTCTGATGATTTAAAATTTTAAAAGAGAAAAGTTTCTGATCCCTTTCTAGTTGTTGTTGTTGTTGAAATCTTCATTAAAAAATAGATTTTTAGGGTACAATCTGACCTGAAATTAGCGACCACAATTTTTAGCAAAATGATCTTTATTTTAGAATTTCAAAATTTATTTCGGAACATCATTATGTAACTTTAAAATTCTATTAATTAGATGATACGTCAATCAAGATTATTTGTCTGTTAAGTGCATATCCCGAAGGGAAATAAAACACACAAAAAACACTGTTTAAACGGCGTTTAAACGTGAGTGTTTTATCACTAAAAAAATGCTTAAAAAACAGATTAAAGGGCATAATCTTTTGCACAATAAAAATGTTTTTTTTTCAAGTTTTCAGACGATTTTCCAATAAAAATAATGTCTATAATTGATTTTTGTTTTTTTAATCTGTTTTTAAAAAAAATACTTCTAAAATACTTGAACTTTTACGTAATAAAGCCGTTTTTTTACCATTTTTCTAGTGTTTTTTTCTCGCGATAGAACGCTCATGTTTAACTCCCTAATAACGGTACAAAAGGAACACTAAAGAAACAGACAAAAAACAGCGTTTAAACGACGTTTTAACAAGTGATATTTCCCGTTTTATTTTTCTCGGGTATAACAAGAATATTCTTTCTATATTTTTGTCTCAACTCATTAATATAAGTATCCTAAAATTCAATTTTTCTGAGACTTAAGTAATTTTTATTTTGGTTATTATAAATCAAATTTTTCAAAATAAGAACCAAATTTTTTTTAGATTTAATCTCGATCAAACTAGACTTTCAATTAAGTAAAGCTAGGACAGAAAACTAACCAATAATTTTAAATAAGAAATAATTTTTTTGAGTATTTTTAAATTTAAAAAAAAATTATTTTTTTTTAAATTTTAATAATTTTCCCAAGATTTTAATTAATTAGAATTTCCCACTCAGACCCTTATAAAAAATAATTTTAAAACTTGCTTTTTCGGTACTTTGAGACGGTCGTCAATAAAAGAGATATCCCCGTATCTTAAATAGCATAATTGATTTTCGTTTTTAATTTTTATAAGGTAACAAAATTTTTGAGTTTTTGTTTTGTAAAGATTCTTTTTAAAAAATTTAATATTCATTTTATTTACGAATCAAATTGTTTTTATTTTTGTGAAAAAGGAATATTACAAAAGATTCATAAGATTGAATCTTTTTTTTTCATGAAAATTCTTATTTTTGAAAAAAATATTTTTTTCGAAGTCCCACGTTTCGGCATATTTTGAAAGCTACTTTTATTTTAATGATATACGGTAAACTCAAGTTTAAATAACTCGTTTGACTCAATTCAAAAATTTAAAATTTTTATGCAATAAAAAATTTAATTTTTTATTTAAATTCATGTGCTTAATTTTATATTAAACTAATTTATTATATAAAAAACTTCAGTTAACCGTCGTTCAAATCAAGATAACTTCGAGCGTCCAAATCCCTCTTTTTCCAGCGCAAATATTTGGTAAAAATTATAAAAAAAAAAAGATAAAAATTTACTAAAATCTAACCAGATTTATTTTTCAATGCTCATTTTTACTAAAATTTTAAAAAGCGTCAAATACTATTTATAAAATTTAAATTTTTGAATATTTTTTTAAGCTCAAAATGTCCTTAGAATTTTTAAAGAAACCATAATAAAAAATAAAAAAAATTGAACCGAAAAAAAAACATTATTATTTACTTAAGAAAAAAATAATAGTAATTTTTCGGTTAAATTTTTTTTCAATTATTAAAAAAATAGTTTAGAATCTTCAGAGAATATAAGAAAAAAATAATTTTTCTTAAAATATCTCATGTTTGACCTCTCTGAAGTGTTGTGGGTATCTAACAAGGTGGAAAAATAAACATTAAAATAAAAAAGTCATCTTGAGAAATATTCTTAGAGATATTGATTTTATTTACTTGTAAAAAGCTCAAGATTTCGAGTCAAAAAAAAAAAGAATAGAAGGGCGTAAAAATCGAAACCACAAAAAAAAAATAATCAATACTCTCTAAATCAATATCAAATATCCTTTCTTAAGTGCTAAGAAAAAAATTTACTCATATGTATTTACTTTTCTTATTCTGTGACCTTTTGAAATATTCATGAACAAGCAAAAGAAGTAAAAAAAAAACGAACGTGAATTGAGAACGAATATTTAGGATTTATTCGCTATTGCACGCGCGTTAAGGGTTAAGAATCATCAATTTATTGGACCATGAATCACAATTCTGTTACTTGCACTTGTACAAAAAAAAATGTTTTCTAAACAACTAAAGCATTTTTTACTTTACGGTCAATTAATTTTTTTTTTTGAATCAATACAAAATCAATTTTAGTTTATTAATAATTTATCCACGTCTATTCGAGATACAAAAGCCATAAATCTCTAAAAGAGTAGAAAAGTCCAAGTTCAAGTTTTTTGAAAATTTATCCAGAATTATTCGTTTACGGACAGCAAAAAAAAAAAAATTTTTAAGTAAAAACTTTTTATCTATTTTTATTTTCCAACCGTTTATTTTAAAATATAAAATTCTAGACTCGTTTTATTTAGATAAACCTACAGCGCTAATCAATTTTTATTTTAAAGTATCTACCTATAGCTTTCAAAATAAAAAAAAAAGCTGTTTGATTCACCCTTTTTTTTAATAGAAAAAATATAGAATAGGGAGACACATAGAGTTAGAAGATAATTATAACGAATTTAATGATATCCCTAAAAAAAAAATTAACGTATTAAATAAATGAGGTTAATTTTATCGATTTTATTTTTCTTTTCGATTAATTCCTACCGGAGTCTACTGGGTCATTAATATTTTTTTCTTTTTGTAAGCTATAGAGTCTTTAATTTTTTTTTGAATACAAACAACATATTTTTTTTTTAGAATTTTTTCTTTTATTTTCTAAACATTTTTGCTCAGGAATCGCTCTGGGAATTAGTGTTTTATTTTTTGATGTGACATTTTTATTAAAATAAAAAGTCAATTTATCAAATAATTCAGAAATTAAAGCATAACTTTGACTTATTTTTGTTAAATTGTCTGATTATCAATTTTTTAGAATCAAAAAATTTGGATTACAAATTTGTTGTGCATTAGAAATTGAGTTGAAAGATTATTTGTTTATAAAACTATATTCAAACTCGTTTGTTACATAAACAACTAAAGGTACAAGTTCGTAAGAAAAATCAAACCTATTTAAACTAATTTTCTTCTTTAAAATATACTTGAAGTTTTCGTTAATATTTTTCATATCGGTTATTGATATAAATGATGTATACTCTGTCGTTTTTAGGAAGCCTTTCTATTTCTTGCGCTAAAGTAGCCTGGAAAATCAATTTTGTTAGTTTTAAAAAATATGTCAAATTTGTTTTTAAAACCATTTATAGTTTCTTGTTCAAGCAACTTATCTTGGTAAAATATTCAAAACATTTGCTAATCAGTTTGTAAAAAAGTTGGTTCTTGGAATGTAGTTTCGAACTAATTGTTTTTCAAACACAAAATTGTGACTTACCATAGTGTAGTACGATAATGGTTAGATAACTTATTTAGAGAACGATGTCATTCAACTTGATTTATATTTTTCACTATTTTAAATTGTTCAATTAGATCACCTCTTAATCTCCTCTCATCGAGACTCGTGAAATAAACATTAAATTTTAAATATTTAATTTAAAAAATAAAATAACTATAGGGCTGACTAAAGGGCTAAGTTTTTTAGATTAAGATATTACTTTAAATGACCCATTTAATTATTATGTCTAGTATAACCTAAGTATAAACAAGGAAAGAGATTGTCTAATAAATAGCCCTTTTTTGAAAAAATTTCTTAAAAAAAAGGGCTACTTTTAAAAACATTCTGAAACGTAGCGCAATTAGAGCATGCAAAAAACTGGAAAAAAACGTGATTTGCCCACAAGCTAATAAAAAAAAAACATTTTCATGTTTGACTTAAAGATCAAACAAAAATTAATTAATTTTTTTAAAAAATATTGTGCTTATTTTATCTTTTAAAAAAATACAAATTCTTTTAATAATTTCAACAACTAAATTAAAAAAGTTTTTTTAAATAATAGTCCGAAACCGACAGAGGTCACTGATTCACATTAATTTTTTATTAATTAAAAAAATAACAAAAATAAAAGGTAGCTTTTTTTTTTGGTTAGATACACTGATGCATTTGTAATAGAATTCGAAATTTTTGTAAATTTTAAAAATAAAAATCTCCTTTTTTTTTAAAAAAAAAAAAGAGAGATAGAGATAAGCTTCGAGTCTAAATAAAAAGCAATAAATTTTTGACATTTGAAAAATATATAAACCTTTTAAATATTTGTTAATTTTTTTATTTTTTTGAAAAGTTTATAAAAAAAGAATATATTCTGATTTTAAACTCGCATATTTATTTTTTTTTCTTAGAAAAAGAAAAAAATAAATACGGCATATGGTCGACTATATTCTTTTTTTTTTAAGATCAAGTTGTTAAGTCTTATTGAGTTATTAAATTTTGTTTAACAAATAAAAAAGAGAGAGAGAGTATTATGATGATTGATAGAAAACCAATTTCCTTGTTTCTAATTTAGTAGCCCAGTTTTTTGTTTTTAGGTTTTAAGTTTATCATTGAAATAATACTTAAATATTTGGTTCAAATATTTGCCTAGGATTTATTAAGTTATTATTAAGAAAAAAACAAATCAACTTAAAGATTTGTTTTCTCTCTGTTTTTATTATTTTTTTTTTATATTTTAATTTTGGGTCATTAAGGACTCAAATATATCGGTAGTTTTTTTTTTACTTGTTTTAGTATTATTTGTCTTAAAGTTCCATTGGAATGAAAACAACCCGAAAAGTACATGTTATTTCAAAAAGATTACATAATTTTTTACATTTTATTAAAATTCCTCGCACCTTCAAACTCGGTTAAATATTTCTTAAAAGGGTTTTTGTTTTATTTGCATCGCTTAAATTTTAATTTATTTTGTTTTTAGATTTTATACCTTGAAAATGATAACATCGATTGTCGACAAAATTATTTTCTAAAAAAAATTATTATTCGTGTTTTGGTTGTATTAGCTAAAATTTTTGATATTTATAGGCTTGAGTTACTCTTGCAACATAATCATAATAATTTCAAATGTTTCAAACTTTGTAATAAACCAGTTTTTTGAGAATTTTAAATAGAAAAAAAATAAAGAGGCTTTTTATTTTATAGTTTAACCTTAGCACGACCACAATATGATAAATTAAACGAATTCAATTTGCAAATGTTAATAATTTTAAAATTAACGAATTACTAATGGGAATAATTTCAATTGTATAAACGGAAAGCAATTATTTGTTGCGTAATTTTTAAAATTATAAAGTCTATTTTTTTTTTGAATTTTAATTTTTCTTACGTTACCATCAGGACCCTATTTGTTAAAACATTTTAAAACAAATCAAAAGTGAAGCATAAATATTTATTTCTTTAAGAAAATTAGTCTTTTTTAAAGAGTAAATATTTGTTATCTCTTAAAGTGAAACTTTGATCCTTAAATTAAAAAAACGGAATTTCTTTTAGTCTTTTGCATGCTTTAAAATTTATTACTATTTTTTAATTGAAATTCCAAAGATAAATAGCCAATAATTTCGTTTAGATATGTAAAAATAATCACTTTACCTTAACAAAATGAAAATTGAATTAATTTGGTAAAGCAAATTCGACTTTATATGGTAACATTCAAAATTTTTTTAATATAAAATCTATAAAGAAAAATTTGAATTGAAAAATCACTATGTAAAAATTTACATAAACTTTAACAAAGCGTTTTTAATTTTTTTTTGAGTTAGTTCGCATATCTAAATTCATTAAAATCAAATCTCGAAATTTTGGGAAACTCCTAGGTACTATGGGAAATAATGGCTGGTACTATGGGGAAGGTAGTAAAAAATATGTTTATGTTAATTCGAATTTAAATTAAAAAATTATGGAATTATTCTCAAGTTTAATAGAAGGATCATCAAAAAATAGGAGAGCCTCGGGGCTATAAACAGCGTTTTACGCTAAGTGAATAGTTAAGGATTGCTCCCTCTGTTTAGGGATTTAAATAAAAGAGATTGGGGTTTGTGATGGCTTAATCAAGTTTATTTATTGTGAAAATAGATAAAATAAACAAAATAATATAAATTTTATTTGTTTAAGTCCTTAACATACATTTTTATAAAATAAGTAGAGAAGCTTAGCTTTAATCATGCGAGTAACTAGCTCTTATTCTGAATTTATTGTTTTTTTAGTTATAAGACAAATTGTGTAACAATATTCTGTTTAAAATTAATGATTTAATTCAGTTTCATTTTTTAACCATATGCTTACTTTTATTATCCAATCACAATCTCTAATTTCAACTAGTAGAGTCTCAACAAAATCACTCAGTATTTTTTTCAATAAAGCGAAAAAAATAAAAAATTGATATTGCGAGGAGCGAGCTTATTGACTCGTTCCTCGCAATATCCAACATTAAGGAAAAAATAAATGTTAATGAAGACTAATGTTGTGACTTAGGACCAAAACAGAATTTACAGCATAGTACACATCTAATGATTCAGAAAATGATATTTTTCGGGCGGAAAAAAACTTGTCATTTTTATTTTTTTCTGAAAAATTTATAGAGACGCGACACTCAACAATTTAAATTTTTATTGTTATACTTTATCAGAAAGCTAAAAAATTTTTTTGTAATTAAGTCTCAAAATTTCTAGTTTTTAAATTACGGGTCAAAATTTAAATGAAAATTTGTTAGTTTTCATTTAAAAATATAAATTTTATTTTTTATTACTATTTACTTGACTAAGAAAACCTTTAAAAAATAAAAAAAAATTTAATTCAAATAAATATTAAATTTCTAATTAACAATTTTTTTTTTAATTTTTAAAGGGTTTTTTCAGTAAGGTAAATCTCTTCTTTTTTTTCTCTCTCTCTCTTTATCATAGAGTAGATTTAGTGTTAGATCTATTTGGGATATAAAAAAAATTTGAATGACATTTTTGACATGTTTTTTGATTGAATAATTCTTAAATTTCACTTTGATTTTGTTTTTTTTTTGAAAAGGGGTTAAACTGTTTAGCAAATAAAAATAGCAAATTAAAAATATATTCAGAATATATTAATTATCTTTTTTATGTTCATACTTTTGTTGTTATTGTTGTTTTTCTTTCTTGCTATCTCTAGCATTACAACTACAAACTCAACATACAAACTTCTTTTCATAATTTATAATTTCTGAATTGATTTTGAAGAATTCAAGTTTTTTTTTTGAAACATTTGAAACGAATTTCTAGTTATTATTATATTAGTAATAATTTTGCTCCCTCTATATATCTCTTGTTGCCTAAGCTATTTGAAAATTTGTATTGTTTTGCTTTTATTTTCAATACTTCTTATGTTTTTTACTTTTTCTATCTTTTTTTCTTCTCTCTCTCTCTCTAACTCACTTTCTTGTAGTTGTTTTTGTTTTATGTATTTTTTTTGTTGTTGAAATATTTATCAATTAAATCAAGCATAAAAAATTTATATAAAAAAAAAATTTTTTTTTTTACTAATTTATTTTGAAATTTTTTTTTTTTTTTTATTTATTTAATTCTTTTAATTTTCAAACAAACATAAATGTAACTTTATGTGTTCAATTGTCATATTTTATTTTATATTGTTGTTGTTGTTGTGTGGTCATAAATTAGCTTAGGTAATAAACGAAAATTATTTCTAGAATATACAAATTAGCTTTCAAAAAAAAAAAAAATTTCTTGAAAAAAAAATTAGCTTTTTTTTATATTATAATTTTTTCATTTTTATTATTTTAATAAAAATGAAAAACATCGCAAATTAAAAAAATTTTGCAACAAGTAG
Organism: Brachionus calyciflorus; assembly: GCA_002922825.1. NCBI lineage: Eukaryota > Metazoa > Rotifera > Eurotatoria > Ploima > Brachionidae > Brachionus > Brachionus calyciflorus. The sequence continues at coordinate 107,770 of NTPY01000079.1, read as the reverse complement.
ATGTAGTATTAGGTGTAGGCTTATAAACAGGATTTAAAATGTTTAAACATCAGCATTACAGCATATACTTTTCTAAGAAAATAATTTTTTTTTTAAAGTGATAAAATTGCTTCGTAAATAGTTTAAACACTTTTGCAAAAATTAAAATTTGAGTACGGAATTATTCATATAAATTTTATTTTAAACCAGAAAGGGTGCAATATTTGAAATCATTATTGTTTAATTTCTTAAAAGAAAAATAATAATGTAATTTAAAGCAGCAATTTCTAGCCAAAATCTATGACTAGAAACATTTTAGTAAGTTCAACATGGTTTAAAATTTTTAATTTGCTTGTTTTTCTTAAGCTTTAAATTTCTACAGAATAAATCAAGTTTAAGAATTTTTTTTTTTTACAATTTCTTATTTTGATCCATGATTTAAAAATTAGTCAAAGTGAAAAAGAAATTATAATTTAACTAAAATTAATTTTTTTAGCGAAAAAAAAAATTTAAACAATTTTGATGAGTACCCTAACGTCAAAGTAAAATTTACATTTCTAGAAAGTAATGCTTTCAAAACTTTGCATTTTAGAATTAGGAATAAATCGGGGAAACATATTTGTTGGGACATATTTTCGGTCAAAAGCTATTTGAAAAATTCTATATAATCGAATTTTTACTGTATAAACTGTTTCGAAACTGCTCAAACCTATTGAGAGCAGGTTGTAAGAAAAAAATATTTTATTTTTTAGTGGCTTTTCTGGTACATGTTCTTAAACGACATAGAAATATTGTTTTTTAACAGCTTCGAAAAAACTGCGCAGTTCTTAAACATTTGCTTAAACAAGCATGTCATAATAAATAATTGTGTTCACAAAATTGGTGATCAATATAAAAATTTTTCCCATTTTATTTTTAATTGTACACCAAATTTTCGTTGAAAAAAAAAAGCTTTCATTTTACTTATTTGAATAATAAATTTTGATAAATCATTGCTGTATAAATCTTTAAAAAAAGCAATATCTACCCAAAATTAAGAACAATTAGAATTATTATTAATTTCTTGTAATTGAAGAGAAAGTGGTCACAAAGTCAACATGCCAATTTAATTTTTATCATTGTCAACATATCGAGTAGTTTTGAAGTGGTTCAAAAAATTACAGTTTGCCAATCTCTTCCACTTTTAAATTAAAAGTGTAAATTTTCGTAATTTATAGATCATCTTAAAATTTTTAAATTTTTTTTGATGTCAAATCGAAAATTTCTATAGCTTTTCAAATTATTTAAAATTCAAAAATTTTTGTAAAATTTTCAATTTAAGAAATTTTCTACTCTTGAAATTTATTCTAATTTATTTATTCAATTTTAGAGAGAAGGCTAATAAAACAACCAATCGTTTTCTCTATTATTTTTTTGTGTTGTCTTAAAAACCGACAAAATTTCCTTTAAACAAAAATAACTCTAAATTAAATGATATAAAAATTTGATAATTCACAAAATATATAAACAAAAAAAACATCGAAATTAGTTTAATAATAAAATTTAAAAAAAAAAAAGTTCTAATAAAATAATGGAAAAAGCTCATGATATTTCTTTGGACGAGCCATGTGTAGCTCATCAGGCAATTTTATTTATGTTAGACGTATTGATGCGCGATTCAAAACAATCAATGACTCTAGAAGAGCTTTATGATAGTTTTGGCGACAAATCATTTACGCCACAAATGTTACGCGCAGTTGGCGGTAATGAACAAGGTTTGAGACAATTTCTACTACGCTATCCGTCATTGTTCACAGTTAATAATGATCTAATATCGGCGAATAGCGGTGGTAATCAATTACCACGTTTATCGGGCACACCAGAACGTTATCTACGTAAAAAAACAGTTAAAACTAATTCAGATCCGAACGATTCGAGTTCGTCAGCCGATATAAATTCCTCGTCATCATCGTCGTCAACAAGTCCAAATGGTCAAGTAGAAGTTCAGGAAAATTCTAAAACAATGAAAGAAATTGAGCAAGAAGCAATTGCATTTTTCAGGAAACAAATGACTAAACGCGAAGAGGATTGGCTACCGGTGGTTAGCGTGGCTGGTCATGCCTCACAATCATCTAGTGATATTCGTAAATTTGTTGGACCACAAAATGAGTTTAAACAATTTTTACAAAAATATCCGCATATTTTTGTGGTTAGGGATGAATATTGTGGTTTAAAGGGTCGAGCTGATGTCTCATCGGCACCATTTCCACCACCATCACCACCACCAAAACGTCGTATTCCGACATCGGTCGCTTTAAGCAACGGCGTTCTTACTCGTACTCACTCATTCAAACAAGCCAATCGCTACAGTGCTTGTATTCTACCGACCACACCGACTAGTTTAACTACATCTCTCATAGGTTCCCAATCGAGCATTCTAAGTCACTCAATGACCAACGCACCAACAATACTCAATTCAAATCAAACAAACTCAATAGCCAATCAAAAGCCAAGACTCACGCCCGTCGAGGTCAAAGCCGTTCATTACGTTATGAGAATTTTGCATAAAAATGGTCGCATGTTATTACAAACAATACCTGGGTTGATTTCGCGCGCACCCGAACAAGTTAGTAATATTGTTGGTTTTACTCGAGAGGATCTAATACAATTCTTCAAGAGACATTCGGCTATTTTTCAATTACATCCCGATGGTTGTGTTAGTGTCAAACAAGACGCCGTCAAAGCTTTAATACTCAAAGATATGTCAAATACTACGCCAAATGGTTCCATTATTAATGGAAATAATAATTATTTAGGTCAAGAAAATCCAGGTAATTATTAATTTAAATTATATTTTTGTTCCAATAGCAACTTTACAGGGTCTTAACTAGGAAAACAACATTTGACAAGTTTTTTTTTCAAATAGATTTTTTTGATCTTCAATTTTACTCAAAAAAAACGCCATAGAATGAAAGTTAATTTCTTAAAGAGTTTTGTCAAAAATCAATTCTAAATTAGCCCTTTACTTAAATTCGAAAACAAAAGCTGTTTATCTCCTTATATTCGACCAAAATCTAAGTCTTTAGAGTAAAGAAATGTTTTTTTTTTCCTTTTTTACAAGTTTAGTTTATTTAAACAGATGCGATATTAGCATTTTGTTTTGTAAATTTTCAATCCTCACATCGGTCCAGGTCTAAAATTCAATTATTATAAAAGAAGAATAAACAGGATTGATTTAGAGCTAAAGCTTTTTGAATATTTGGCAAGTATTTTTTTTTCAATTAGATTTTTTTGATGTACAATTTTACTCAAAAAAGGCCGGAGTATCGAATTTATTTTCTAAATAAATTTTGTTGCAGATCAAGCTTTACTTAAAATCCTTACTTAAATTCGGAAATTAAAGATGTTTATTTTTTTTTAATCTACCTAAATTTTGGCATTTTTTCACTATATATTTGGTATGAAAAAAAATCTAATTTTAGTTTTTTTACTTTTTTAGAAGACGAGTAAAAATTATTTAAACACACAATTTTAAGAAATGTATATGGCAAGTTTTTTTTTTAATTAGATTTTTTTTATGTACAATTTTATTCAATAAAGGCCAAAGAATGGAATTTATGTTCCCAATAAATTTTGCTGCAAATAAAGCCTAAACTAGTCCTTTACTTAAATTCGGAGTTAAAAGCTGTTTATCTTTTTTTATTCCACCTTAATTTAGGCATATTTTCCTTTTACTTATCGTTTGAAAAAAATCAAATTTTGTTTTTTTTACTAATTTAGAAGACAAGTATAAATTATGTAAACACACATGATTCAGCAATGTTAGCCTTTTGTCTTCTAAATTAGTAAAAAAAGCAAAAATTTCAATTTTCTAAACCAAATGATTCGTTGATTCAAGTCAAAAATTTAGTTAAAATAAAAATAGATAAACAGATTTTAACTCCGAATTTAAGTAAAGGACTAGTTTAGGCTTTATTTGCAGCAAAATTTATTGGGAACATAAGTTCCATTCTTTGGCCTTTTTTGAATAAAATTGTACATAAAAAAAATCTAATTAAAAAAAAAACTTGCCATATAGGAAAAAAACAAGAATTAGAATCAAAGGGTTTATCGATTTAAGTCAAATATTTAATTGAACTAAAGGACATAAATATCTTTAGTCTCCGAATTTATGCAAGGCTTGTTTGCAACAAAATTTATTCTCCATACTCTGGAATTTTTTAAGTAAAATTGTACACTTAATTGAAAAAAAAAAACTTGAATTATAAGCACTTATTGTTGCACCGTAAAAAAATATGCATTGGCTCAAAATTCTCGAAAAAAGTGGAGAAATGTTTAATAACGCTATCAAATAAAAAACATAAACGCAAACAAAACGAAGAAAAGATTCGTTAAAAAGAAACAAGTATAAAACAAAACCAGTGTTTATTTTTGCGTTCAAACAAGTCTTTTTCCGTGTAACCTTTGGCTAGTTTAAGCTTTTATAGGCCTCTAAAAAAACGAGAAAACTCTATTGAAAAAAAACGATTTTTACACAAATTTTTGTAAGTGAAAAAATTCATTTCGAAAATCACCGTCCACTTTCTCTTTCTTTCCTCCCGTTTTCCTTTCCTTATTCAATATTTTTTTTTGGAAAGTAAAAGGTTTTTTTTCAATAAAAAATTGTATTAAAAAAAATCGATTTTAGTGAATCACGGTAAAATTAGAATGAGATTTTATGATGCTTTTATTAAAAAAGGTCTAAAGGACTTTTGATTCGTGGTCAGCTCAATTAGTTTAGTAATTTGTTATGTAAAAAATGGTTGGTGGGGTTCTTTTAAAAATATTAATTGATAGTTAAAAATGACGAAATCGCAATTTCACTTTTGCTACACATCATACATCATTCATTCGACTAACTTTAAAGCACTATACAGTCACGTCGCGTTAATCCGGACCTCATTTATCCGAACTTTTTAGGTTTCGAACACTTTTTGTATATTCACTACTCCATTTGCAATATTAAATAATGTTAAATATATTTTTTTAATCGAACTAAAAATTCGGATTATTTTGGTATTCGAACAAAATTTTATTTCCCCAGAATCAAATAATTAATATCTGTTCCATGTAATTTTTTATTTTTTAATTCGAACCAAGATTTTTTTTTTCATTTTCTTATATAAAATATGAAGCAATTAGATAAAATAAATAGCAAAAGGTCAAAAATAAATCAAAGCTCAATTAATTATTTCTTTAAAATTAATTTTTTGTAGTTTTTATTAGGAATAAAAAAAATTTAAGCAAATTATTATGAATATAATTAATTTTTTAATTCGAATTATTTAATCCGAACATAAATTTTTGACTCCCCAAATGTTCGGATTAACGCGACGTGACTGTATCTTTAAAAATTCTACTTTAGACTGTTAAGTTTGTATTTATGGTCATTTTTCTATAAAAAAACTTACAGACACAATTAAAGGAATACTTAAATATGAGATAGAAATACGAAAAAAAAAAAAAAATTAAAAAAAAATTTAATTAATTTTATTTTTGAAGGAATAATAAGCAATAGTGGTGTTATATTGCGTATATTTCCAAAATATGGTATATTAAACATGGATAATAATGAACAAGTATTTTTTGATATACAAAGTTGTCAATTTGAGACATTCTCTGACTTGACGACTATTTTACACACGGGTGATCGCTTATATTTTAATGCCATGATTGGTCCACGTGATGGCAGCACAAAATGGCGTTCATTAAAAACATGGATTAAAATGAAACCACAACAATCGAATAGTACTACAAATATGATTGGTATTTTAGACAATATGTCATCTCATTCAGATGCTGATAAATCAGACGATTCATCAACATCTTCATCTCATGGTGGTTATAATAGAAATCTCATTCATCAACCACTAACCTTTAATACATTTACACCAAATCAAGTTTTTCAACCAACAGGAGCTTTTTTCCTACCATCTCAATTACCTAGTTTACAATCACCACCACCAACATCAAATTCTCCAATTCAAAATGTCTCTACTCCAATCGACGAGACAAATATAAATGGCTTATTAAATAGCGCAACGAATAGTAGTTTATTAAATAGTGTTAATATTGGTAGTGGTGATTTTAATCAATATCAATTAGATGGTGAATTTCAACCATCGAGTCAAAATGGTGCTAATTCAGAAGAAAATTCAGTCCTTAATGAATCGCTTAATTCGTCTCTAATTCAATCGGCAAGTGCCAGCAATTTAAATCAAATGAGCAAAGCAGATCAATTGTCAGCGTCTAAAAGTATTAATTCATTTTCAAATATGCAACAAGATAATGAAAATAAGACAACTAAATTCATGAAGCAGTCGCCTGATAATATATCACAAAAAGAAATTGGTAATACTAAAAGTCACACGGGTGCTGAAATGGTTAGTATTGGTTGTCAAACAATATCAACTGGTGATATTACAGTAACCAATGTTTATATTGAATAGTTTTGTTTATTAATTTTTTTTCTCTTTGGCAAAAAAAAATTTTTTTTTTCTTCATTTTTTTTTATATTTCCGCTTTTTTAATTTTTTTTTGAAAAAAAATAATTTTTTTTTTTTTTAATAAAAAAAAGTTTTAGTGAAAGATTAGAAAGCAAACGAAGGCTGACTCCAGCAAAAATAAAATTTACTTAATATTTTTTTTTGTTTTAAGAAAATTGGTGATTTTATAAAATAATAATAATAATTGATAAAAATTTAAAAGCAGTCAATAAGTCAGTTCAAGATTTTAGTTAGACAAAGAAAATATACGAAAATTTCAAAAATCGAATAGGCCTATATTTAAAAAAAAACAATATGTGATAAATTAAGTGCTTAGGGTGTTTATTTAAATATAAAGTTTTAATTTGTTTTTTTTTTATAATTTTTTTTTTTATAAATTCTTAAATGCAAATTTTTATTTATTTAACTCAATTTTTTTAAAGATTTTTTTTTAACCTGAAAATTAAATATTTTTTTATAAATTAATTTTTATTTAAAATAAAGCTATTTTACAAACAAAAATCAAATAAATTTTGTCTTTTTTTTCTGTAGTCCTTATATAAAAATGTTGGAAATCTGCTACCCGGAATTTTATATTGATTTAAATAAATCCGAGTCAATTTTAATTGTCTGTGGCATTCATGTCAGACGTTTTGCATGTGAAGCAATTTTTATTCAAACATTGCCATGTGCTCTCGATTAGCTATTCCTATGATTCGACAATTAACATAAAACCAGCGTTTTATCCTCGTTTACGAATAACCCGTCACTGAAAATTTATCACTTTGCTGAAGAAAATAATACACTAGCATACTTGAACATACAAATCGCATATTGATATACAGCATTATGAAAAAGTTAAGAAACGCACGTAATTATATACAATCAAAAACTTCTCATCGAGGTTTTATTTTTTAACAAATAGAATTGTGAACGACTCCCAAATGAAGTAATTGCAGTAAGAAATATCAACTGTTTTAAAATCAAGCTTGATGAATGATTGTCGAAACACATGAATACGACTGCTTAAGCTCAATAGAGCTCAAGTTGCAGTATTTTATACTACCGTAAACTTTCGATTATAATTGCGCAATTATACCAGAGGGAATAAATACTATTACATGTAATTGTATCTAGAAAACAGTTCTTTTTTTTAATCATAAAATTACATGCAATTGTAACTTAAATTATGTAAAAAATTCAAAATTTTAAATAAAAAAAAATGAACTGTCCTTTCTTTTTAACTCTTATCTGTCCGAATAGACATTGAAGACCAAAGTGGGTTAAAAATAACCCAATTCAAATTATAGTTAAAATTAAATTTTAAATTAATGATTTATCATTTTCTGAAATCATAAAAATTTACTATTTAATTTTGTGATTTTATGGCAAATTTTTAATTTTTTGGTTCATTTTTGACTCAGTTTTGTATGAATAAGAATCAATCAAAATTATTTTGTATTACAATTCCTGCTATTAAATAAAAATTAAAACACACTTAACTGATATCGTTTTTTAGTAAAAAAATGGAAAACTTGAAACTTGAAAGTTATTTTTAAGAGACTTGACGTTAAATTATTTTTTAAATTATTTTTTGAAAAAAATCAACCAAATGGCAAATTGTTGCTCAAATTTCAATTTGCTATTTTTTGCTCAAAAAAATAAAAAATTTAAATACACTATTACTAGCACAGTGAAATTTTTTAAGACTAATCCTTTTATTTTATACATTTTAAAGCTTTTGTTGAAATTAAAAGAAAAGAGGATTGGGCTATTTAAATTTTTTATTTTTTGAGCAAAAAATATCAAATTGAAATTTTAGCTTAACTAACACTTTGCCAACCAAATAGTGTTTTAAGAATGTAATTTTGATAAAATAAAACAATTTTAAAAAAATTTTACATACTATAGAATGTAAAATTTTATAAGATTTTAATTTTTTTTAAATTTCGAATTCACGGATTTCGTTAAGTAAATCGGATTTAAAAGGTTGTTTTGAAATAAACATATAAATCTAGGGTAGGTATAATAAAAGGAGGTCAGTGCTCAGGGGTAAAGATTGAAGAGGAGAAAAAAATCGAATAAGTCCAAATACTCAAACATCTGAACCAGAGGTGACATTCAAAGAGGAAGAAAACGAGGCAGGGTTTAATTTGTATTTTATTAAAATTTTAATTTGAATATTTTTTACTAAAAAAATCAATCAATTTTTAAAAATTCAACGATGCGCTCTTTAATTTTTTAACATTTGTTTTTATTTTTCATGTAATTATAGATGTTTTAAGCTACTATTGCGCAATAATAGCTGGACTTTATAAAACAGCTTACATGTAATTGTATTTCAAAAAAAAGTCCCAAAAACACGTCATTATTACATGTAGTTATAGCTGAAAACCATGTTATATTACATGTAATTATAATCGAAAGTTTACGGTACTATTTCTACGATCAAATTTTGAAATCAATAAAATTGAAACAAACAAAAGCAAGAAAAAGATATATTGAAAAAAAAATAAAATATTTTCACCAAAAATAGCTATTCTCGCAAAACAAAATTTTTAATGAAAGAAATTTTTTTTTAAATATAAGGATATTCATATCATAAACTAATTTTCACTCTATGATCTAGCTTTCTATTTTGGAAACGAAAAAATTCCCTATAAAAAAATTTGAAAATGATAAAAAGTATTTTACTCTATCGAAACAAATTTTAATAAATGGATTCAACAAAAAAATTTCGAATTGTACGCTCGAACTTGGATGATCCCAAACTAATAGAGTCAATTCAAAAAATATTCAAAGAAACACATTTATCTTTATTTTATCCATCTATTAAAACAGCAATTAGATTTTTCTTCAGTCAACCAATTTATAATTTTATATTTTTATTACTCATATCATTTTTATCCCTTTTGATTTCTCATTTTTTTATAATTAACTTGGTTTTATCATTCGTTTTTTCAGCATTATTTATTTTCACAATTTTCCTAACTTATACTTATTATATTCACTTGAAGATAAGCTATTATGAATTCATTAATTCAACTATTGAGTTGACTGATATTTCATTTAAGCTTGCCAATAAGACTTATTCTAAAGAAAAAAATGCTTTTTTTATTGCTTTCTCACAAAAAAATGAGGTAATGGCTTTTGGTGGAATATTACTTGATGAAGAAAAACATTTGTCAACTGAGAGTTGGGTTCCGAGATTGAAAAAAAATGAAGCAATTTTAGTACGCGTTGCAGGATCATTGAAACATCGAGGAAAAGGTGCAGGAAAAGCAGTAATTCAAGCATGTATTAATTTTGCCAAAAGCAAAAATATAAGTTGTGTTAAAATGACTGTTTCAAATCGATTTATTGTAGCAAATGGTATATATAAGAAATTAGGTTTTAATGTTACTGACAAAAATGTTCTTTCCAAGTGTTTTAATTGGATTGTTTATTTGATGGAATTAAAATTGTAATTATTTTTAAATAAAATTTTTTAATGATCATTTTTTAAATTATTTTAGTTTTACTTAAATTTCTTATAAAGCACTTTCTACACAAAAAATAAAAATTCTAAATTTTTCTCTAGACTTAGCTAAGATTGCGTCATCAGAAAGATGGGATCCCATAGTTAAATATCTTTTTTTCAAACGAGTGATGGAATAAGACAAATTTTAGATTTAGTATTAACAACCAATTTTTATTAGAATTTTGATTTCGCAACAAAGGCAAAATGTAAGGCCTGGGAGTCTGGTGGTATATAAAATTCTTGAATATTCTATGGTCAAGTTTTCGTTAGTATAGAAAAAAAGATTCTTAAATTTTTGCTAAATTTAAAAAAAAAATTTTAAAAACAAAAAAAGTTTTATAGGTTATTTGTCATTTTAAAAATAAAGAATAGAAATCTTATACAGTCAACCCTCTTTAATCCGAACAACAAAATTTCACCAAAATTATGTTCGGATTAACGAAAATTCGGATTACGAAGTATTTTTCCCAATGAAAAGTGCAGATTTTTTTCGAAAAAATTACGGATCGAATAAATTAATATCGAAGTACGGATTAAAGAGGGTTGACTGTATTTGAAAAAAATAGGGGAAAATTAAAGGGTTTTGTGGAGGTGTCTTTAGTTTAAAATGATTGAATATTTTAATAATATTTTGAAAATATGAAAACGATAGGAATCAAAAAGATCATTTTGTAGCTTTAGATTTCCTTTAAAATGTTTAAGATCTTTGAATTCAAAACATCTAAGTGTTGATATATAAAAGTTACAAAAATATCGTTTCTAAAAAAGATGCTTTTTATAAATAAAAAAAGGGGCCTGACCGGGGATCGAACCCGGAGCCTCTCGCACCCAAAGCGAGAATCATACCACTAGACCATCAGGCCTTATCTATTGTCATCACTCAAATTTATATTTATTTTTTCGGCTATTTTTGTTTTCTTGTTTAAAATCTTCTTAACGCTTGAACAAATTCAAAACAATTAAAAAATGATAAAATTTAAATTAGAAAGATTACAAAAAGGTAAGGCCTGATGGTCTAGTGGTATGATTCTCGCTTTGGGTGCGAGAGGCTCCGGGTTCGATCCCCGGTCAGGCCCCTTTTTTTATTTATAAAATCCATCTTTTTTAGAAACAATATTTTTGTAACTTTTATATATCAACACTTAGATGTTTTGAATTCAAAGATCTTAAACATTTTCTAGGAGGACGTGTGACATAATCTCGAATAATTAAAAAATTAGAATCTCGAAAGATAAAAGTATCGAGATTGTGTCCATTCCCCTCCGAGAAATGTTAAGCAATTATTCTAAACCTAAGTAGGGTCTCTCGTCTATCTTTGCAGATAGCTCGTATCGTTAAATTATTTTTTACTTGAAAAATTCGGCAAGTAAAAATTTTTGCTCATTTTTCAATTTTCATTTTTACTCAATAAAAATTTAAATACGCAATTACTTGCACTCTGAAATTTTAAAAGGTCAATCCTTTTTATTAAAAGCTTTCAAATAATATTTTTTAATGTGTTTAAAAAAGGATTGGCTCTTTAAAATTTCAGCGTGCAAGTAATTGCGTATTTAAATTTTTTGAGCAATTTTACTTTGCCAAAAATTCTAAATTGAAGCTGTAAGTCTATTAGCTCAAATTTATTAAAATAAAATGTGATTGCGTTTAAAAAATTTTTAAATTTTTTTAAAAAAATTACTAGATAAATATTCAAATTTTCGCTTTATTAGTATTTATTAGTCTTTATGTTTGATGTATTAATATCTCTATAACATTTGATGTAGCCCTTGCTGCAAGCCCAAGGAGGCGGGTTTAGTAGATTCATGTATATACGTCAATTGTTACAACTAATAATTCAAATAATTGACGTGTATGAACTAGTTTGATTCATTTTTTTAATGAACAAAAAAGCAAAATTAGTTTTAAATTAATTTGCTGCTAAATCCAAATTAATATATGCAAGTAACGGGTCTAGTCTGTTAGATGAACCATGGTTTACATATTATGTGAACAAATCTTGTTCTCGGGTTAGGTGACAATTAGTTCACCTAAACTAAAGCTTTTTCACCTAACTTTAAACTTGTTCACGAATTCTATAGATTGTTCACTTAATCTAACTTAATCTTAACTTAAACTTAGTTCACCTTTTCAACAAAAAGATCAGGTGAACCAGTTGTTCACCATACCCGAGAATAAGATCGTTTGTAACTTGGTGTGTCACTAAAAAATAAACTTTGACTCCTAAAATAATCTTAAAAAATCGAGCATTAAAAAAACGCTTGTTGCTGACGAATAATTTGACATTTTTACAAGATCGGCTGTAATATTGTTAGCTGGCTATCAGTTGCTAACGTCACTCTCTCGATTGAAATTTAATAAACTCTTTATAAAAAAGGCGCTTTGTCTCTCTTGAAAAGGCTCGCTAACATTTTGTAAGATTGATAATTTAAATTTAATTTACACTAAAGTTTATAAAATACTAGTGCCATTTTGTTTATGAAAAAACATTTCTTATTTAACAAAATTTAAGTGTCAAACATTTTAAAAAGTTAATTTTATCCCAAAATATATTATGGAGTAATTTTGTTTATGTTATTGATGCTATCTATCAACTTTTTTCTTTTTTTGAAAAAACAAAAAAGAAAATTATTAATCATTAAAAAACTGAAAAGAATCTTTTAATAGAAACCAAAATAAAAAGTTGATGGGAAAAGAAAAACAAAATCAATTAAAATAAATTAGAAATGTGAAAATAGAGAATCTGAAAAGATAGTCAATGAAAGGATAATTAAAATACGTGATGCATAGGTTTTTTATTAGTATAAATATCCTTATTTATTTTGAGTAAAAACACATTTTCTACGACAAGAAACAAATATATTTATTTAACTTTTAGTAAAAACAAACTGAAAAATGGCTCAGCAAAAAACTTTCTCTCAAATGGTTGCCGAAATTCAACAAGAACATGCTTCTGCTAAACAACCAACAATGTCAACATTATTAAAATCAAACCAAGGACTATCATTTGGAAATTCATTTGATCAATTCATTCCTTTTGCTCAACCTACATTCAGTAAATTATTCAAAGCTGAAGAGTCTAAAGCTCAAGAAGAAGATAAACCAGAACCACCACTAGATTGTCCATGTCGTCTCAAGAAATTAACTCAACAACAATCAGAAAATACTGAAAAAGATGCCGAATTAAATCAATTCAACACTTTTTCAATCTTTCCAACATTTAATAATGGATTTAATTATTCCGGTTTGTATGAAAATACATTGGCTTATCCATACTCAAACATTGGATGGAATCATTTCAACACTTTAGGAGGAGCTTTCTTTTAAACACATCTCCTACAGACAGTTATTTTTATAAAACCCTTAAATTAAATAAAGAATTTTAAAAAAAAGAATTTTTTTTGGCTACTTTTTCCCCGATTTCAAAAAATATAAAAATCAAAAACAAAAACTAAAATTTAGCAAATATTGTATTAAAATCAAAGAACGTTAAAGATCAGGATTTTAAACCATGGGTAAATAGTATTTTTGCATTAAAATAAATTATGAAGCGTATAGCTGCAATGTTGATTATTAATAGAAAAAAAAAGAAAATGAGTTGGAGTTGGAGTTGCTGGACAAAACATTTCATCATATGATAAAGATGAAAACGTAAAAGAAGAATCAAGTGATCAAGACACTGACGAAGAGCCCGATTCAGATAATATAAATAAAGCTTGTTCAATTGTTTGGGCAATTTGTAGTTTCAGAAGACCGCATTAGATATGAATTTAATACGAAGGGTAAACGAAGAGATGTTCATGTGTATGATAATGAACAAAAATGCATTGTACCATCTTAATAACAAATTCTCTAAAAATTAATAATAACTATTAATTTAATTTTTGAAAACTTAAATCTTATTAATTTTTGATTTCAAAACTATAATTAAAATCGATGAAATAAAAAAAATTTGTTTTTGTCACTTGGAACAACTCACTTTTTATTCCATTGTCTAAAAATAGCATTTTCAATACCATAAAAAATTATTTTATAGATATAACTTTAAATAAAGTTTTTTATATTTTAAATAAAAGTTTTATACTAAGTTTGAAAAAGAAGTTTAGGAGTATTTTAAAAATTTTTTGGTGCGGATAAAAAATTGAAAATGATTTTATAAGATTTAAATAAGCTCATTAAATAGAAAAAATTAAACAAAAAGGGCCTGACCGGGGATCGAACCCGGAGCCTCTCGCACCCAAAGCGAGAATCATACCACTAGACCATCAGGCCTTACCTTTTTGTCATCTCTCTAATTTAATTTTTATCAATTTTTAATTGTTTCGAATTTGTTCAAGCGTTAAGAAGATTTTAAAAAAGAAAAAAATAGACGAAAAAGCAAATTTAAATTTGAGAGATTACAAAAAGGTAAGGCCTGATGGTCTAGTGGTATGATTCTCGCTTTGGGTGCGAGAGGCTCCGGGTTCGATCCCCGGTCAGGCCCCTTTTTTTTATTTATAAAAAGCATCTTTTTTAAAAACAATAAATATCAACACTTAGATGTTTTGAATTCAAAGATCTTAAACATTTTAAAGGAAATCTAAAGCTACAAAATGATCTTTTTGATTCCTATCGTTTTCATATTTTCAAAATATTATTAAAATATTTGATAATTTTAAACTCATTATATGTTCGTTATTTATAAGACACCAACACAACACCCTTTAATTTTCCTTTATAATTTCCAATTATCAGATTTCCATTCTTAATTTTTAAAATTTTGTAACCTTTCCTTGTCTCGTATACAACATGACTATCAGGCCTTACTTTTTTGCCTTCCTCGAGAAATCAAAAGCCTAATATAAATGGCTTGTCAATATTAAATCAATAATTTTTCTTACTCCATCTAATTTGAAAAAAAAAATTTATAACACTAAAAAAAAATTAAAACATGGTTCCGCAGCGGTATGTTTTTGGTCCTCTTCTATTTTTAATTTTTATAAATGGCCTTCCATTTTGCTAATAAAAAGCTTTTTTTGAACTATTTGCTGAAGATTAGCTGGAGACAAATTCCAAGAGTTTTTTAACAAATAATTGATGACTAAAATGAATGGTTTTAATTAAATAAGATCGATATAAACTAGAATAAGACATTTTTTTTACTAAAAAAAATTGAAATCCTGAAAAAATTGTAATAAACAGCTTCATAATTGATGTTGCAATTGAGTTTAAGCTTTTAGGTTTTACCATAGATGAATTAATTTTTATGAAATTAGTCTTAAAAGTCTGTGTTTCTGCAAAACAAAACAACTTTTTTTGATAAAAAAAATTATTTTATTTACGTACTTCTGTTAAAATTCAACAAGACAAGTCGCTACGCTCCATTTTTCTCAGTCGAGAAAAATATTCAGAAATTGTTTTTCTAGAGATTTTCATAATATTTTTGGACCAGAAATCGATTGAGAAATTGCTAATTTCTTAGTTTAACTGAATTTTATTTTTTTAAAGCCAGAACTTTTGCCAAAAAAAGAAAAAAATTTTTCTTGAATTTATCTTTTAATTAATTTTGTTTTAATTTTGCATAAATTATAAAAACGTTTTTTAAACTTAGTCAAAAAGCTGGAAATCTACCTTCTGAGCCCGGCTCAAAATTTTTTAAAACATTTATTTTTCCGTGTTTTTAAATCAACTTTATATTGTTCTAAAGAAGCAAAGTTTTGCAAATTTCTTCTATTTATTTATTCATAAACAACTCAAAATGTAGACTTTGCTGAAAAGTAAATACCGTATTACCTTTCGCCGAATCGCATGCAGTTAGACCCAAAATCGATTTTAAGTGCATTTATCCGGTACCATCTCTCCCATGTTAACCCAACCCTATTGATTAACCCGTGCACTTATCCGGTCTCTTTGGTTTTAAGCACCGCGTTTAAAATAAAAATCTTTTAATGTGATGTCACCCTTTTAATTAAAAAATTTATGTTGATGTCGCATCTTTTATTAAGGACGAACATAAATTAAAAATATTTTTTAACAATTAATTTTTTAATTCCTAAATTTTTATTAATCATTTTTTTAATTTAAATTCGTCCTTAATAAAAGATGCGGCATCAACATAAATTTTTTAAATAAATTTTTTCCTGAGTAACGAAAATTTGACTACAGAATTTAGAAGAAATTTTTTGATGTATATAAAAAATGATCTATAGATCATTAAATTGA
>NTPY01000079.1:35884-48698 GCA_002922825.1 Brachionus calyciflorus | reverse complement strand
TTTTAAGAATTTATACTGTGGCGGCGCCACAGTATTTTTAAAAATGGTGTGGCGACCGCCACAGTTCGCCTCAATGGCGCTACGCCACTGCTTGAGAATGACAACTTCGTTTGTCGAAACGTCAAATCTTGATTAAAGACTAAGATCTAAATTTTAATCTATTTAATGAAAGAATAAATAACAATATTAATTTGTAAATTTTGTAAATTTTTGTAAAATTCGATTTAAACATTGGAATCTTTAATTATGAATGAATTCAATAGGCCCTTAATTAAGGGATGGACAAAAGTCTCTTCTATTGAATTGAAATATATCTGTCTCCCTAATATTCTTGAATGGGTTTATGTCAGAAATTATTACTTCTAATTAAATGATATTTTTGGTGGCTTGGCTTGGTACAACAAATAATTCGCTTAAAAAAGTAAACCCTACTCCAATAAAGTTTAATTGCTTTATTTTTAAATTAAAGTTTAATAAAATTCTGCAAAAATTTTTTTAAGACATTATTTTTTTAAAGTAAATTATTTAGAAAAATAACTCGACAAAATTTTTAATTTCTAAATAAATATTTTACAAATTAAATAACAACGGATTCTAATGTATTTAACTCGATATATTTTAGAAAATATTCTACTCAGCAAAAAAATGAGCTCTGAAACATTGAAAACAATTAGTTTTATTACTGGTAATCCAAATAAACTAAAAGAATTTACACAAATTATTGGTGATTTGCCATCATATAAACTCGATAGTAAGGATATAGACCTACCTGAGTACCAAGGAGAATCAGGCGAAGAGATCGCTATTGAAAAATGTAAAACTGCTTTGGAAATATTAAAAGCGCCAGTATTAGTCGAAGATACAAGTTTATGTTTTAATGCTCTTCATGGTTTACCAGGGCCATATATAAAATGGTTTTTAAAAAAGTTGAAACCTGAAGGCTTACATAAATTGCTAGCTGGTTTTGAAGATAAATCAGCTTATGCTCAATGTATTTTTGCTTATGGTGAACCGGGAAAAGAGATTAGAACTTTTGTTGGCAAAACAGGTGGCGAAATTGTCGAACCAAGAGGTCCACGCGATTTTGGATGGGATCCGTGTTTTCAACCTGACAATTATGAGCAAACCTATGCCGAAATGAGTAAAGAATTAAAAAATTCTATTTCTCACAGATACAAAGCTGTCGACCTTTTAAGAAATTATCTTTTGAGTAATAAAGAATAAAATTAAAAATAAATTTTTTTATTTAAAAAATACAAAATTATCATGTTATAAATTAGTTTCTAATTTAGAATATATATTGAGATCTTATTATAAAGTTGGATACAGTAGTTTAGAAAGTTTGAAATAGTTTAGTTTTTTATTATTTAAATTAAATGAACACAAAATAACGTTATTTTTTTTATTCTACCTTAGACAATTTTTGATAATTACAACCGTTAATTTCGATAGTCAGTCTAATCCTTGTTAAAAACAAAAGGCATCAAAAAATGCCTTAAAATTTATGTTGATTTTGCTAATCCAAAAAGTTTAAGACATCTGGTTTTTATTACTAAAATAGGCAGGATTTAACTAGAACTGTTTGCTTAAGTAAAACTTACTTAAGAGTTGTTTAAGACATTGCCCATGGGATGCTTAAGATTTTTTTAAAAGCTGTCATCTTATTTCAGAAATTTACTGTAAAATTTATTAATTCTGAACATTTAAATATTTTACTTTTCCATTTTTTTATGCAGCATTTGGTGATTTTTTATTAAAAATCGCTTTTTATCTAAAAATTAATATTTTACTAATAAAAATTTGGTCTGATAAATTTCGTGACAGTGTTCATATAATTTGATATAAAAAAATTCAACTGATTTTCATGAAAAATTGATCATAGAATTTATTTGAAATTTTTTTTTCAAGCAGTACTTGTTTAAAGTTTTAGTTAGCCCCAGTTTTAGTTAGTATATTTGCCTTATTATTGAATTTACCGGTTCTTGCGCCTGGAAAATTAAATAATAAGGCAAAGTTTGATTGTTTAAACATTCATTCAATTTTTAGTTTTATCTTTTTTTAACTTTAATTTGCTTAGTTTTTGAGTTTTTGTCTTTTTGGTCCGTTCGTGCGCCTTGACTTAGAGTTTGATTGTTTTCGTATTCATCTGTTTATCACTTTCGTTTTTTTCTAGTTTTCTTCACTCTACAATTACATAGCTGCGATTTGAAATATTTGACCGAAATCGTTTTTAAATCACTGTGCAAGACCACAAAATTTTGATTTTATTTAAAAAAAAAATTAAACATATTTAATATTAATAAATTTTCTTTAATCAAGATGATTTTAGAATTTTTAAGGGAAAAGCTTCGGAATGCTCATCACTTAAAAACTACTAAAACTTTTTTCTAAACAAATAAAGTTATTAAAGTCTCATGATTTTAATAATGGAAGATAACAAAAAAAAACAAAAGAGAAAAATAAAAGATTAAAAATTTTGAAAACAAAAAAAGAATAAAATAAGTAATTTTGGAAAATAATGGACTTTTTCTTGAGCAAAAAATCTATCTGTTTCATAGCTCTTTTAATTTCATTCTCAATATTAGGTACTTCAAAATATTTAACTCGCAAACTGATAAACGATTCTCTGAAATCTCAGAAAACATTTAGCCTAGTGAACTCAAATGAAACTACTGAATGTAGAAATCGAACAATAGATGAATTTCCCGACGATTTTATGACAATGCAACAGCGAAAAAATGGTGGTATCATTGTGCATATTTTAATTACTGTTTATATATTCTGTGCCATTGCGATTGTGTGCGATGAATATTTTGTTCAGTCTCTAAATCGAATTTCTAAAGATCTTGATTTGAGGGATGATGTTGCCGGAGCGACTTTTATGGCTGCTGGTAGTAGCTCACCTGAATTGTTCACTTCAGTCATTGGTTAATACATTTTATGTTAAAATAAAACTAGAAAAAAATTTTAAGATTTTTATTTTTAGGAGTTTTGATAGCCAAAAGTGACGTTGGTGTCGGAACAATAGTCGGTTCAGCTGTTTTTAATGTTCTTTTTATAATTGCAGTGTGTGCATTAACGGCCAAAACAGTTTTAACAATTGATTGGTATCCATTAACGAGAGATTGTATGTTTTATATTGTATCAATTGGTGCGTTAATATTAGTCATTCGAGATGGTTATGTCCATTGGTATGAGGCTTTAGTTCTTTTAGTTTTGTATATCTTTTACATTTTGCTCATGTATTTCAATGAACGTATTCAATTTTTGATTAGATCTAAATGTAATTTTAATTATTTATTTTCGTAAAGAAGCTTGTTTTTTTTTTTTCATTTTTTAGTTTTCGAACATACAGGTGAAATATTTCTTTAGACCAAGGTTTAACATAATTCAGAGAAGTCGCTAGTTTAGAGTGATTTTAATGAAAATATAACACCTATCGTGACTCTTTTACAAAAAACCATAAAAATCTTTAGAATTAGAAATCATAAAGAACTAAATTCTGTACATGGAAATAAAAAAAATAAAAATTTTTAAACGATAAAAAAATTTGGGTTTGGTAGGGCAAGGTGGTCAGCTATAAAAATAGATGATCATTATTAATATTAGTTATTAGGATTTGATGTTCAGTTTTTAGAAAAGATATTCGATATAACGGGTGTTCAATAAAGTTTGTCGTTTTTATGTTTTCTTTGATAAAATATTTTCTGTAAATCCGAATCTTTTGAAATTTTATACGTATATTTAAAGGATCTTTATGTTCAAAAAAATGTAAAGAGTGACTACCTCCTATGTGTCACCTTTGTATTACATTGACCCTCAATTTAAATGGTAAATGTCCTCCCATGAAATGAACTAAAAAAAATAATTTTTATATATCGTTGAATAGCTAATAAAAAGGGCTTTCAAAAGCTGTATTGATCGATTTTGTATCATGTTTTGTTCAAAAGTTATATCAAAAAAACTTTTTTAATATTTTGATAATTTTGGTGCCGTAGCAGGAGGTTTTTGTATTCAAACATCATACAAAATCGATCAATACAACTTTTGAAAGCCTTTTTTATTAGCTATTCAACGATATATAAAAATTAACTTTTTTAGTTGGTCTACCTTTTAGTAAAAATGAAGTAAGTATGTAAAATACGTTACTAAATGCCAAATCGGTGCTCAAATCTCGAATGCGACATTAACTTTATAGAGAAATCAAAATAAAGTCACATTTAGTCGATTGGGTTTTTGAAAGGTTATTTTAACATTCTTTTTTTTTCAATTTCTTAAATTAGATCTGCAAAGTTTTTGTTTATTTTTAAAGAAAATTTTAATTTAAGTTAATATGTTTGGTGTGTATGGTTTAGAGGATGAAAATATTCGTTTAATAGACCCAGACAACTTAGGTGCATCTCCAATCAAGCGTCCTCGATCAGTAGCCTCTTTTGACGATGACAATGATGACGATAATTCAGATCCAATAGACATCTTTCAACTTCCAAGTTCTCTCATTGGAAAACTAGTATATCTCACATTATTTCCAATAAATTTGACATTTTTCTTAACAATCCCAGACTGTCGAAGACAAACATTTCGAAAATTTCCTCTTTATTTTATAACATTTATAGTATCAATTATTTATTTATCAGTCTTAACATATGTCCTTGTTTGGATGGTTGTTATAATATGTTTTACTTTAGACATACCGGATACAGTAGCAGGTCTTACTATACTAGCATGTGGTACGTCAGTTCCTGAAGTTGTATCGGGCATATTAGTAACACGAAAAGGAAAAGGTGAAATGGCGATTTCGAATTCAATTGGATCAAATGTTTTTGATATTTTAATATGTCTAGGATTGCCTTGGTTTATATCGACATTGTCTAATTTAGACAAGCCAGTTAAAATATTTAGTGGTGGTCTTGTTTACACAGCGGTTATTTTATTGACAACTGTAGTTGTCTTAATTATTGGTTTTATTCTAAATAAATGGAAATTGAGTAAAAAGTTTGGCGTTATAATGCTTGTTTGTTGGGCAGTTGCGACAACTATTAGTTGTTTATTTGAATTGGATGTTTTTGGAAAGTTTTCAATCCCATTATGTTAACCCAAAAAAAATGTTTTTAATTATTTTTTTCTGTATTTTTTTTAGATAAATTTATCTGATCTTAAAAAATAACTCTTTATGTCTTTGATCTTAATAAAAGCTTCCTTTATTGAGGGAACATAAAAATAACTAATGATAATAAATTATAAAACGAACTCATTTGATAGTAAAAATTAAAACTAACTTGTACGCATTTTGTTCCTCAACTCTTCTTTGACTCTTCTTTAACTTGAAAAAATCAATAAAAACTAATATTTTATAACGTATTTTTTATGAAACCTTTCCTTTCTCAGAAAAGGAAAAGAAACGCACAGGTTAGTTTTAATTTGTACTGTATATCGCATTCACTGTACATTTTTAATGCGTAATTTTTACATCAACTTTTCGCAACCAGCAATAATGAGCAGGAACGACCAAAAGTTGCGAGTTAGCTGAATACTTGGTTGCTTAAGTCAAAAAAAAAAATTTGATGGTTATTGTTGAATCTTTGAGTGGTTTTGGGGCTAATGAAAGTCTTTAAGTTTTAGATTTGGCCTACCTGTCCAGAGAAAAATTAGCTTAAAGTTCAAAAATCGCAACTTTTGGTTGTCCCTGAAAATGAGGTATACAAATTCATTATGTAATTTTTTCACAGTACAAATCTGAAATAAGTTAACGAAAACACGAAAATAAACAGAACACTTTTTGAACAAAAACAATACAATACTGTTCGAACAGAAAAAAAAATTTCTCGAACAAAAGCATAGCATTTTTCGAACAGAAACAAACAGTCTTCGAACATTGTTGGAAAACATATTTTAAAATGTTTGAACACCCCGTTAACTTATTTTAGTTTTTTACAGTAGATTATTCTAATTGGAAGGCTCAGTATTTAGTTTTTTAGCTCTTGGAAGCTTTTTTTTTATGGCAGAGCTTTTAATTATTTTTTGAATCACTCTTTAAATATTCATATTCTTTTTTTTTAAAATGCTAACCTTTAGAGAAATTTTTTAATATTACTAGGAATGACTGAATCAAAAAGAAGAATGAAACTTTGTTTTAAAAAAAATTTAAATCATTTGATTTGATTTTAACGTTGTCTATTGGCTAAAAATAATAAAAAGTTATAGAAAAATAAGATTTTAAGTCTTTTTTAAAGATATTTCAAAAAAAAAGGTAAGACTATCTTCATAAACTCTCATTGTAATACACAACTTTAAATTGAAATATAAATTTTGGTAAGAAATTATTAAAAAGTAACATTTTTCAAAAATTTGTAGTTTCTTTTGTTATATTAAACAAAATAAAAAAATTTGCTGCTTAAAAAACTGAATTACAACAGAAAAATCAAAACAAATTAAATTGCTTCAATTATTTTAATTTTAAAATTTTGGGCTATTACTAAAACGCAGATCTCTGTTTTTTTTGAAAAAACTGACCACTATTTTTTTCTTCAACAAAATTTTATACCAACTCCTGTCGGCCAAAAGTCTGTAGAGAATTTTGAGAGCTTTCAGAAAAAATTATTTTCAACTTTTCCCGACGAGTTTTTAAAAAGTTATTCACCATAAACGACAAAATTCGAATTTTCAAAAAAACTGATCAGTAGTTTTACTGAAAACCACCGAACAAAATAACTCCGGTCACTTAATATTACTTAGAGAATCGGCTAAATTCATTTTTAGAAAAATAAAAAGTTCGATAAATCTAAAAATTATATGGTCTATTCGCAAAAAACTAATTAATTCAACATGGCATGAAAAACCATATAAAAAAGTATTTTATGCTGAATCGGAATTTTTTTTAAGATTCAGGAGTATAAAATTTATGTTTAGCTTCAAAAATTTGTCTCCTAATAGCTTTATAAAGTTTTTATTCTTTGTTTTAGACTTTTTAAAATTTATACTAAAAACATTAAAATTTGACGAATTTAGTTTTAGTGTATTTTTCAGGAAATATTGTTATTTTTCCTTATAAAAAACCTAAATTTTTAAAAAAATTTTAAAAATTTATTATTTTTCAAATTAAGTTTTGAATTTAAACACATTAAAAATTCTTATCATCCTATTTCGGTTTCTAATTCGAAATAATAAATTTCTATTGTTTTTTGCGAATAAACCATATAATTTTTAGATTTATCGAACTTTTTATTTTTCTAAAAATGAATTTAGCCGATTCTCTAAGTAATATTAAGTGACCGGAGTTATTTTGTTCGGTGGTTTTCAGTAAAACTACTGATCAGTTTTTTTGAAAATTCGAATTTTGTCGTTTATGGTGAATAACTTTTTAAAAACTCGTCGGGAAAAGTTGAAAATAATTTTTTCTGAAAGCTCTCAAAATTCTCTACAGACTTTTGGCCGACAGGAGTTGGTATAAAATTTTGTTGAAGAAAAAAATAGTGGTCAGTTTTTTCAAAAAAAACAGAGATCTTCGTTTTAGTAATAGCCAAATTTTGCGGCTCAGAACCTGGAGCGAAGCGACTCTATGTTGTTTACCTAATTTTAAAAAATAATCTGTCTTTAGCAAAAATGAGATACTAAAATTTTTTTTTCAGGTTTTGATGAATTATTTAATCGCCAAATTTGATTTACATCGGTTAAATTTTCATCGTTTGTAATTCATCTTATATATTCATCCATTAATTTTTGCTATGGTTTATCTTATAAAATATAAAGGGCAACAGGAGCATTCATCCAAAGATTGTAAACTTAATTCAGAAATTTACTACGATTAATTAACCAAAAGCATTTCGTATCTCTTTACTAATATTTTTCAAATTAAGTTTATTATTTTAATAACGATTTGAAATTAAATTATAAAAATCTAAACGATAAAGATATTTTAGAATTATTCAAATCAAATATGCGAAATTTTCAACAAAGTTTTGTTTTCTAAACACTTTTTTTTTTTAATTCATAAATAATGTAAAATAAAATAAAATATAATATTCATAATATTTCTTCTAACAAAATAAATCAAAAAAAAAATGGCTAAAAAATCTTCAGATTGGTTGACTTGGCACTTGAAAAACTCTACTCTAATAACAGAAATATTTCAAAATGAACTAACAATCCCTGATTTTGATTGTACTCAATTAAACAATTATGAACAAATAGGTTCGTATAGTTGGTCATCATATAGCCGACCATATAATCCAATAATACTAATACCAGGTAGACCAAGTGTACTTATACAAAACTTACAAAGCCTTGTCTCACAACACTTAATCTTCAATAGCGAACAGTCAATAATCGATGAAAATCGATTTTATTTACACAATCATCCAATGGAGCCCATTTTAAGAACTGTTCCAATATGCTCACCAAAATTCGAATTTTCCAAAATTGATTTTCTAACCGATCGAAATAATTTACGAAAACTGTTGGACTTTGTAGAAAATAAAACCGGTCGTTCTTTTATAATAGACTTTCAAAAAATAGGTAATTTTATTTTGATGGTTAGAAATGAGGAAAGAAATTTGGGTAGAGATAATAGTTTTGGTAAAGATTTTGAAAATGTGGCTAGTTTAGTTAATGAAGGCTATTCTGGTCATAGACGTATAGTTACTTATAGTTTTGGTGATTTAAATTTTGTGACGCGTTTCGAGGTCGATTGTGTCGAAGATGACGATTTTGAATTTAAAGAAGACGACTATTTTCGTAATAAATTAAAATTTAGTGACAAGTCGAAGCTTAGTTACATTATTGATGGCAAATTTAGGCCGAGGATTTTAGTCGAGTTGACAAGTCGATCCAAAACGGATTTTCCCGTAAAAAAATGGGCACAAATGTTTTTTTCAAAGACTGATTATTTAGTAATTGGTCGACATAGAGATGGTATTTTGAATCGAATTCAAAAATTAAGTTTTGAACAAGTAACTAATATTTTACAAAATAGAAAAAACATACAACCGACAATGGGTAGACTTAATTCTCTAATGCATAAAATAAAAGAATTAGTTAAAGATGAAAATTGTGTATATAGCTTGGTTTATGATTATTCGAATAAATCTATGAAATTTTATAAATTAGATAATCATCAACCTTATTTACCTAATGATCTTATTGAACAGTTTTCGAATAAAAATATTTGAAAAATTTTTTTTTTAAAAAAGCATTTTGATCTTTATCATATTCATCTGAATTTTAAAGTTTTCGTAAATAATAAGAAAGGTTACCTAATTATCCCAAACATTCTGTTGACTTATGCTTTATAATTTCTTACCTGTAGATCTTTTTTAACACTCAAAGAACCGGCTATTTTTATCCATAAATTTAAGTTTCAAGAAAGACTGTAATAGATGTAAAAGTTCTTTATTAAAGCCTTAAAATAAATATAAAAACATCTGAAAATGAGTAATGTTTAATGAAAAAATGGGGTTTGAAATTTTTGAAAAGTGTCAAATTGACACCAAAGGTCCTCTGTGTGATTTGGATATAATTACCAATGTCTTTTTTAACAACTGGCTTACTTAGTTGCTTCGACTTGATTTAGACTAAGACTAGATTTTTGCTATGACTAAACTTTTGATCAAAAGATAAATGTAATTTTTTGTAAAGAATTAAAAATCACCAATTAAATGCCTAATGCAGTACTGCACTTGAATCGAATTTGCGATGTAGCCGTACTCGTACTCCATTCATTTTTGCTGGAGTACTGGTACGACTACGTCGCAAATTCGATTCAAGTGCAGTATAAAATTTCAAAAAAAGAAATCTATTTAAATTTTTATTGATTTTGATTGATTAAAAATAAAAATATTTATGGAAGTGGAAGTCTTTCGAGATTTGGTTGTTGTTGTGAGGCACCTTGAGCAGCAGTTAGAGCAATGACACCATTTGCAATTCTAGCCTTTTTGTTGTCCAAATTCCAAACACCACAATTGTTTGATAAACCACCACCAATACCATAACCTATTTTATTAAAAATAAAAATAAAAAATATCAAATATTTTAAATTTTCCTATCAAATAAAAATAATCCTTACCACAATCAGCAATTATTCTTTTGCCAGTAATTCTTGAAAAGTCAGACCATTTCAATTCACCTGGTTTGTACTCAGCTGAAGCAGCTTGACCTTGTCCACCACTAGTATGTACAAAATCAATGTATGGTGATGTCTTAAAGTAACCCCACCATTTAGTCATACCATCTTCTCTAATCCATGCACTCAAATCCCAAGATATTTTTGCATTTGGTAATTGTGATTTAATTTCTTTGGCAAAGTCATCGAATAAAGCTCTCATATACTCGCCAGATAATGGACCACCTTGTTGAGTTGAATCACCATAATATTGCCAAAAGTCTGGTTCAATCAACCAAACCATTGGTGCATTTCTATCACCTAAAGCTTTAGCTGTTTCACTAGCCCAATGAGCATATCTACTTACCAAAAGTGCTCTATTTTGACGAATAAAATTGGCACCACCATGACACAAATTATTTGTTGGATGTACATCACAATCTTGAAAGCCAAATTTAGCTCTAGCTTCAAATGCAATTACATAGGCATAATAGACTGGTAACTTTTTATATTGTTTACACTTGTTTATCATGACACCATGCCAATATTGATTGAAATCAGTTACAGATGGCTTATCACTCCATGGTGAATTAATCCATATAGATATGTAATCATAGCGTTGATAGTCATTGTCATTGAAAACACCATCCCATGCAAGACCATGTTTAAATTGACTACCTGGAAATTGTGAATCACCACCACTTGGTAATGAACCTGTTGTACCACTTGATTGTGTTGTTGTTGCTGATGTTGTGCTTCCACTCCCACCTGGTAAACATTGTGAATAGTATGGATTTTGATATTGACATGTTAATCCATCAGCACATGTGGTTGATCCAGTCCAGCCAATACCTCCACATTGACTGTACAATTTTTGTTGAGCCTTAGCCAAACAAACAATCGCTGTAAGTACTAAAATTTTAAACATCTTTCTTACTTTTTTTTCTTCTCTTAAAGAAATATTTAAGTTGATATTTTCAAATTATTTTCCAAACTTCTTTTTATACTCAAAAATGTTGAATTATTAGAAAATTGACTCGATCGACAAAATCAACAAAAATTTTTGTGAAATTAATATTTTTTTGTTTCAGTTAATTTTATTTTTCGAGGTTCTTGACAAGCGATAAACTACCATGATGCATTGTAATAATAAGTTTGATTTAAAATTATTAAATAAACAATTCAATTCAATAGAAGTATATATATTTTACCTTCGACGAAAAATCTTCTGTTTGTGTTACTTTATCTTTACAAACTTTACCACTTTGGGTGTAGCTAAAGCTCTTTGTAATCAATAAGTAATTGTTTTTCTGGTAATTTGATATTTTTTACAATTATTGACTTTAAAATTCGAACTAGATTAAATTCATTAGTTGAAAATGCTTGGAAAATTCAAAATTTGATACAACAAAAAAACTGTTATATTTTTTTATTTCACAAAATAAAACTTTTACGAAATTTGACAAACCTTTTTTAGTTAGCCAAAAAATTTTCGTTCTTTTTGGATTTAGAAAAAAAAATTGATCTTTTTTGGTTTGATTGATGAATGTAAAAATTAAATTTTTTTTCTCTATCATCTTTAAATTAAGTAGATATCCGAATATGATAAAGACAATAACCTGACTGATGACTTGAACATAGATAAAATTTGCTCCAGAGCAAATCATCAAGCGTTACCCAGGAACAGACTTGTTTACGAGTAACTCATCACGAGTAGCAAGTATGTCATCTACTCGTACTTGTAAAATTTATTTGGCGAGTACTCGTACCAATAATTAAAATTTTAATCAGAAACAAAGTATTTTTAAAAAAAAATTTAAATTTTTGTTTAATTTAAAAAAAAATATATAAATATATATTATTTACAAGGAAATTTATAATTTAACTTCGAATTTAAATTTTCTTTTTTTTCAAATTTTTCCCAAAAATATCGATGATTTGGAAATTAGTCGACGTAAAAAATTTATTTTTTAACTAACTTTTTTCTCGTACTCGTGCCAAAAAAAATTTAGAAGTATGACTATTACTCGTACTCGTAAAACACTCTTTTGTCCTTGTTTTTTGGTACTCGTAAACAAGCCTGGTCTAGGAATATCCCAAAAAATGACAAAAATTAATTTTTAAGCTTTTTAAATACCCGATTATTATTTTTTTCTTGTAATTAAGTAATGGAAATAAATAAGATGAAATACAGTACAAATTAAAACTAACTTGTAAATAAACTTTTTTAGCAGACATTTTGAATTTTTTAATAAAACTAAAAAAACCCGTTTCAACATTCTTTTTATCATTTAATTTAATTTTATTTTTAAGGTATGAAGTTAGAATAATTTTTTTAAATAGTTATTGAAAAAGTTTCAGGACTGCTTCAAACAGTGTATATTCTTCCCTTATGTGTATTTCTTTCCTTTTTCAAATGCCCCTATTCCTAAAAAAAATTCAAAATTTTTTTTCCCCATTCTGACGCATGTTTGGTTAGAAATTAAAAGTAAAATATCGTAAAGAAAATTTTTTTTGAGATTGTTTTGACCCATTCTTATAAGAAGACGATCCTTTATAAAAAAAATATTCAACCCCCAACCCACTTCTTTCATAATGTAAAGAGTTTTTTTTTTCACGCAAAATTCTGAACGCGTATATTTTTTTTGGTCTTTTATTAAAAAATGCTCTTTAAAAAAAAATACTTTTATTAATGTATAGTCAAACATCTTTAATCCG
>NTPY01000914.1:136448-147996 GCA_002922825.1 Brachionus calyciflorus | reverse complement strand
TCGACGGCCTAAATCTGATGGGCCGTCGAGCCCGGTTTTTAACTTCCCTGATTTATTTTTCTTTAGTTAAAGTTTTAACAAATAAATATCAGTAAAACTGAAAATTTCTAAAATGTGCAGGTATCAGAGCCCCGACTTTTTTCGATTTTTTTATTTAAAAACGGAGGCTAAAATACATGGTAAACCATTGCAAACATGACAAAAAGACCAGAAATAGGGGGGGATGGAAATATCTCAAAAGTCACGCAGATCTCAAACAGAGCGCCTTTATGTCATAAATTATTTGAAAAAAGTTTTCAAACAGAGTTCAGCTGGAATTTTTAGCTCTGGTTGACTATAGATGTGAACAATCGATAAAAACGTATTTTTTTGAAATCTTTCCTTTCCTGAGAAAGGAAGGGAAAATAAGAGGAAGTGTCGAAGAATAGTCGAGGAAGAGGAAAAGAAAAGAAACGTACAAGTTAGTTTTAATTTGTACTGTATATAATCCGGAATCAATTTTTAATTTTTTTTTATAACGATGTCTTCTTTTGTGTTAAAAAAAGAGGTAATAAATTTTGGAAAAATATATTTTTTTTTTTATAAAGATTAGATCTATCCCATTTTACTTATATCCCTAAATGTCGTCTGAACAAAAGGGGGATATAACCGAGGAACGACTGTACTTGAATTTTGATATTCAATGCCAAACCAAACAAAATTTTACCAAGAGAGAAAAATTGCAAAACCTAAGGTGCCCCAATCATAAACCAATAATAGTTTTTTAAATTTGCAGAGACTTAAGAATTGTTTTGGTTTTAACAAAATTAAACCCTCACATGAAAAACAAATCTTACTTCTGATTATCTTTTCAGTTTAATTTTAATCGAAATTGATCTAAGTTTAGTGGATAAAATTTTTCAAATATTGTTTTTTGAGTTTTAAGTGCGATATTGAAACTAATAATTCGGTTTTAACATCGCATCAAAAGTATTTAAAAAAAAACCAAAACATAAAATAGATGCATCGGAAAAAAGCGAAATTTCGCTAAATCATATTTTCCCTAAAGGACCTTAGGCTTTAACCATTGAAATTACGCCCCTGAAATTTTTGGCTGAAAAAATAAATAAATTAACTATTTTTTGTCCAATACATATTTTAAGTTATTTTCTGACTAAATAAATCAGTTTTTTTATTTATTTTTTTCCCAATATCCCAAATAAAGTGCATTGGTCAATTAGTATCTTTTCACGTGATAATTCAAAAAGTAAGTTGAACTTGTTAAAACAGATTGTTTTAAAATTTAAAAAAAATTTTTTTTCGAAAAATTAAAAATTAATTATGTCTAAACTGTTTCTAAACGATAAATTTTGTGCTGTTTGTAAAACAAGAATAATCAGATTTTTAACGCTTATCTTATCTTAAAACTAAATAATTTAGTAAATAATAATCAAGCTGTAAAAGTTGCCGATTTGGTCTATAGTAAATCCAAAAGAAGAGCTAATCGACTTTCTAAGATACAAAACGGAAGAAAAAAAACAGATGGCTATATTATCGTAATCGTTTATATGAAGCAACTAAAAATCTCGCGGAACACTTAAACAATAAAAATTACGATATAAGAGTAAATAATTTGATGAATTAATTTGTACTTTTAAAATATTATTGGGTCTTGTAAAGAATGTGACCAATGGTCATGAAATTTCATGACCAGGTAAATTTGTGACCAGGCAAATTTTATTTTTACTAATTGGTCAAAAAATTATGACCAGGTAAATTTTTTTGTGACCAATTATTTTTTTGTCTAAACAATTTATCAATTAATTTTGCAATAATTGTTAGCATTTTCTTAGTTGTTAGAATTCAAAACTTAAATCTAATAAAGCTTTTTTTTTCATTCTTACAAAATGGATATTCTAACTAAATTAAATTCTATTGATTTTATGCCGCTACTAAACTATTTAAAAGAAAAAAAAATAATTGTCAGTGATGCTCCATCGTGCGCAAAATGTCAAAAAGCTATGTCATGGAAGTCTAGAAACATTTCTAATCAATATACATGGAGATGCACGTCATGTGGGACTTATTTATCTTATAGAGCTAATTCCTTTTTAGACTTTTTTGATATTCAAGTCAACAAATTGTTTAATATTATATACCACTGGTCTATTCAATGCTCTAAAAATGACATTCATGAAAAAAGAGGAAGACCGCCAAAATGACATTCATGAAAAAAGAACTAATTCAAGTTTATTTACAAATTGATGAATATTCAATTATTTTTTTGAAATAAAAGACAAAAAATAATTTTTGATTAATTAATTGGTCATTAAATTATGACCAGGTAAATTTTTTCGTGACCATTAAATTTTTTACCTGGTCAAAAATTTACCTGGTCATGAAATTTCATGACCATTGGTCACATTCTTTACAAGACCCATATTATTTGCTAAAATTTAATAACGACATTGTTAGAAAGTAAACACAAAGTTTACCTAAAAATTCCGAATAAAAACGAAGGAGATTCTATTGAAGTTGGTATTGTAACTGTAAATCTCGGATAAAAAATATTAGCTGCTATTCTCACAAATCGTATTTTATATTATTTATCTATTGGGATAATTGTTTCAGCACACTCAAAAATCATATCAGCACATTCAAAAGACGTTTCAACACACACGCCAAAACTTTGAAACACACCTCCTTATTATCACCCTCCAAAACCTTTTGAGCACATCAGAATTTTTTTTTTTTAAATAATTATTTTCTAAAAAAAAAATAAATTTTTGTCATTCATATACACCAGTTTCGAACGGCAACAAATGTTCTAGTATTGAGAATAAAATTTTAAAACCTTCAAGTTAAAAACTCGCAAATCTTATTGGTTTAGAGAAGATCATTCGTGTTCACACTGAGCATTACGGTTTAAAGTTATTATAATATGAACAATCAGAAATTAGTGTCTCATTTGTCTTAGAAAGTCTTTTTTAGCAATTTTATAACAGTTTTTTAGTTTTTAAGTAAAAAAATTCTCAGAAAAATTTTTAAAAATTCTGTTTTTTTCAAATTTTTCTATTTTCTTAATGGTGAAAGGTGTGTTAAAAAATATTTTAAGTGTGATAATAAGGAAGTGTGTTTCAAAGTTTTAGCGAGTGTGTTGAAACGTCTTTTGAATGTGTTGAAATGGCTTTTGAGTGTGGTGATTAGGTAGACCCTTTATCTTTTTATTAACTAGTCAGATTTAGAATAAAATTTTTACATCATTTTTTGATAAAATAGGTGAAAAAAGAAGTGCATATTCAGATAGAGCATCAAAAACTGAGTAAGATCACGTGAAAAAAAATGGGGGTGCGTTGGAAAATATAGGGAGTACTTAAGGGGTGCGCTGTTCTAATAAATATATAATTATCAATAAAAAATACTTTTAAAGTTAGCTAAGTATACTTTTAGGGTACCATTTTGAAGCTTTTTTGACGCTCTTTTATATGCTATCTTAAAAGTTTGAAAACATTGAAAAATACGGAGACCGCACCCGGGTGCGTTGTTTATCGTAAATAGGGGGGGGGGTTGCGCTTTTTTCAAGGATCCGATTCTTTTCCAAAAACAATTGGATTAAATGGAAAAAATATAATTTTTTAAGTTGTACCATCTGTTTGCTTAATCATTTTAAAGAAATCTGTAATTTAAAAGATATGTTTTGTTTAATTGATGAATTACAGCAAAAAAATATTCAAAAATTTTTCCTTAAATTAGTATCAGCAATTTTTTGATTGAAGTAAAACTTTTTCGTTTTTTTGATTCAATTTAAAAATTTAAATAATAAAATCAAAAAAATCTTAATTTAAAATTTTTTTAGCAAAGGACTTTGAAAATTTTTTTTTAATTCTTGAAATCACCAAACTTTTGAAAGAACCTGCAAATTAATTTGCTAAAGGAGGGGACGAAAACGGTATAGTTATAGACTAAAGTCTTTTTGAAGAATTTAAATTCACATTTAGCACTCGATGAAATTAATTTTTATGAAAAATGAGTTTTTTTATTTTAAAAAATAATTCAAACTGTCGAATTTTTATACTTTTAGAATTCAATTAGAATTTTTTTAAAGAGAAGCTGTCTTAGCCGGAAAAGGCTTTTCCCTTGACCAAATCTTTTCCCAAAACCTGAATTACCTTTTCCGAAAAGGTAATACAGGTTTGTTTAGTGTTTAATGCATATGAATAACAAAACTAATTAAAAGATAGCAAACTTGGTAAATTTAAATGCGCTGAATCAGAATATGAAGAAGAAATAAGGTTTCGATTGGAATTTTTGGTCTGAAAATTTTTTTTGTAGACATCATAAATTTTTTATTTTTTTCAATTTTTCAAGATTTTTTCAAAAAATTGTGAATAAGAAAAAAAAAATTTATGCTCATTTCTAAATGATCTAAATTTAAAGAATCAGCAAAAAATAAATTTTCAGTTCAAAAATAATCTTTTTAAATGGTTTTCAATTCAAATTATTTTTAATACAAATTTATGTTGAAAATTGCAATATTTTTTCATAAATCTTGAATACTAGATTAGGCAATTATTCACAATTTTAAAAATTGAATTGAAAATTTTAAATTTAAATAAAACTTTATTTTGCCGAATAAAATTGAAATTTTAGAAATTTTGAGTTAACCTAAGAATTAAAAATTCATTTTAGTACTTACTTTATTCGCATATTTCATGACTTGATTTTAAATAATGGAAAAAAAATTAAATAAAAACTAAACCAAAAAATGCCAATAATGCCAACTATTAATATTTTGTTTTTTCAAAGATAGAAATATAAGATTGCTTAAAAGTTGTATTGAGATTAAAATAGAGAATAATCGAATATGCCATAGATAGAATAAAAAATTGCTCACTAAATTCCATATAGTTTGAACATACTCTGCTAAAATAAAAACAAACATTATCTCTATCATTATTTGATCTAAGTTTATTCATAAATATATAAAATGAAACACCAAAATGTCCAAACTTTAAAATAAATATAATTATGAGATTAATTACAACTGTTCGATTCACTTTTGACTCTTTATTTTTGAGGTTTTCATTTTTTTTTAATTTAGCAGCAATCTTGTTTTTATTTTTAATATTTTCATTAAACAAATAAAGTATGTAGAGATCAATGAAAAGCAATAGGGAATATAAAAGAAAATCATTAAGAATAAAATTGACAACAAACAATACATAAAAAATAGTTGAATTTTCTCCAAAATATTTTACGCCTGATATTGAATGATCCCCTATATCACGAAAATTCATAAACATAAAAGTATTTTTATTTGGAAATTCCTCATAATCAATTTCATCCATTACAAAAAAATTCTCATTTAATCTTACAACAAAAAACTTATCCAAAGATAAAACAACACTGATTCCTAATAAAAATGCAATTAAGAATTTGAATGATTTCGTCTTCTGAAATTGAGTTAACTTTTTTACCCAATTATTCTCTTTAATTAAAATACTAAGCCTTAACCATGATATACATATTATTGAAGCATTAGACCATATCTTCAAAACGTTTAATACAAATTCAACAAATATAATATCGAATAATTGTACTGATTTCTCTCTTAAAAAAGCCGAGCAAAAAATACCATTTACATAGACACATTTGTTCATTAAATGAAAGCTGTATATGATTGAATACACTACATTTAGAAAACTATTCAAAATCATTAAATTGATAGATTTACATCTTTTGTCTTTAGTTATACTAAAAAGAATTTTAAGATTCATTAAATTTGTGATAACAGAAATTAAACAAGATATTGGTGTCATAAATATTGTGAGAAAATTCAGAATTTCTGAATTAAATATCAAATCAGCCGAAGTAGATTCATCAATATTTAAATTTGATGGTAAATTACATTTGTTTAATCTTTCTTCTAATTTACATTCATCAATAATGATGTTACTTTCACAAATTGAATCAAAAAATTGATCCTTTGTTTTATTAAAATATAAAATCATTGTGCATGTACATTTAAAAACACTTTGTTGTATACTAATTTCAACCCAATAAAGACTAAAGATTTCTTTAAAAATGCAAAAGTCTTCATCTGGAAATTGATAATAGAAATTATAAATATCAATAAATTTTAAACTTGTTCTAAAAGTATTTTCTAAAGTTTCTCGATTTAGAAAAATAAATTCCTTAAGATTTTCCACTTTCAAAATGAGTGTGGTCAAATTTTCCATTTGTTTTACATTGATCTTTCTTATTTTACCTTTCAATTCTAGACTAACTACATCGGTGAAAACAATTTTATCCAAAATACTTTCATCTAAATCAATTTCATAAGCCTTGATAACAATTTCTTGAATTGATGAGTTAATTGTTTGGTTAAGTGCTAAAAAACTAAGTCTATTTCGAATTAGGAAATTATCTGAAAGTCCATAGAGTTCAAGTGAATTTATATTTGAATTTGAAAATATAAGAGGACATGTATTTTTAAAATATCGAGTACTAAATCCGAAACCAAGAGAAAAAAGACTTCCGAAAAAAGTAAAATTTTCAGTTTTATTTAAAAAACAATCACCATTTCTTTTTGATGATAAAACTTTAAATTTGGAATAGTAAAACTGAATTAAATAAATATCAAAAGTGTCTCTTAAATTTTGAAAAATATAAGAGTCAAATTCAAAAGCGTTTATTTTAATGAATTGAAACGAGATTATTATTTTTTCTTCGAATTTAGATGTAGTAAATTCGAATGAATTGTCCAATGAGATAAACATATTATTCGGTATAAAGTTCAAAACGTATCGATTCGAATCAAGGCTAAGACAACTGAAATCAACACCATTTTCATCATTAAAATAAATATTAATTTCAACCATATAGCCAATACCTATAAGTGGTGTTTTTTTAATTAACTTAAAATTTTTACAAGTCATGTTTACTTCATTATTTTTAACAAAAACAAAGTTAATAAAAATAAATAAGAGTGTTTGTAAAATATTAGCCATTTTGAAAAATATTTTATTCGTGCAATTTTATCTTTAAACGGAACCAAAAATGATTATTTTAAAATTGAACATTTTTTAAATATGAGTCTATAAAATTTTTTCAATAAAAATTTTTTTCAATCATTTGTCATGTGTTATGTAAAAAAAAGTATGTTCTAGTCAACCAAAATTATTGAAATTTTATAGACATATACAACCACCATTCTTGTTAAAGAAATTAGTTTATTCAACATCTTATCCCGGAGCTGTATCAAATGGCCTTGACCAACTTAAGACCCAAAATGTCCTCGAAGGTTTAAATATTTCGAAAATTTTAATTATAGATTTTCGGATGTGAAATTTTATGCTGAATAAAATGAGTCATAGAACATTTTATTATCATGTGCCGTTCGAAAGTTATCGACAAAAAACCATCAAAAAATGACATTTTTCGAAAATACCAAAAAATGAACTTTTTTGATTCTTTTTGCTACAACTTTCGATTCAAATGAAATTTGGCACATTTATAAAGAACTTACTTGGAAACTATATTTCTGGGTTTAGCAAAATTGTTTCGCTTTGTAGCAATTTACAGAATACGTTTACGTTCAAAAGATATTTGAATTTCCATGAATCGAAATTTACTGTACTGACCCGATATGGCCAACATTTTGTTTTTCAAGTAAATTAAAAGTAAATTCTAAATGACTGCGTTAAAAGAGGAGATATTTAACAAACAATAAAGATATAATTTTAAAATATATTTATTCAAGATAGACGCCTACATAAAGCATACAACATTACTTTTTCTACGTCAATACCTTTTTTTACGTACTTTGATGTAAAAGACAATTTTTTACTTCTAATTTTAGCATTTTCTAAAGCAGCTACACTCTAATAATACTGTATTTGCATGCCTAAGACTTAGAAAAATGTTAAAGTTAAAATACATCCCATCGAGAAGATGCTAAAAACATTTTTTAGAATTATTTTCGAGGAAAAATCGACTCTTAATATTAGTATCCAAGTCATTAATATTAGTATCTTTAAAATTTTATTCCTCAATTGATAAGCGATTCCGGAAATTTTTTGAATCAAAAAATTTAAATATATACAGTGGTGTTCTGATTTTTGTTTTTTACGTAAATTTACGTAAAAAAAGGTAAAAAATGGTAAATTTTTTCTATTCGAATTTCTTAAAATGAATTTTTAAAAATAGGAAAATATTGGCAAATTTTGAAATTTTTTGGCCCTTTTTGATTTTACGTAAATTTACGTAAAATACAAAAATCAGAACACCACTGTAATGAAAATATCTACCGAAGCCCAGGCAACTCAATTTTGTAGAAAAATCAAAGTTCATCAGATGATCTTTGATTTTACTTCAAAATAATGATTCAAAAATGATGAATTTAAAAACCATTTTTTTTTTATTTTAAAAACTATAATTTTCTTCGAGTTTTCTTTATTTTATAATTATAAGTTTCACTTAATAAATATTTCAAATAATTTTAACCAATTAAATTAAAGGTTAAAAGTTAAACGACATTCAACTCGTGCTTATTTTTTTTATTTCTAAAATCAAGTATAAATAAGAGTAATAAATTCTAAATTTTCAAGTCATAATTTTATATAAAATTATTGACAAATATCTTTTGAGCTGAATTGGCTCCCTAAAAAGTGTTTTTAGGTGATTGATGTAAAATCGATCAAAGATATATAATTAGCCTAACATAGATAAAGTAAACATTTATGCCGTTTACTTTTATCATGCGGCTTCTTCTAAATTACACCTGTAAGGTGTGAAATATGAAATTTCTATAATTCTTATCTGTTAATACCACTTTTAAATTTATTAAATTATAAAATCTTGATTAAAGAAAAAATGATGAAAATACTCTATCATTCATCGAAGATCATCGATGAATGGTTGGCTATTCCTTCGAATTTTCAACGAAGATTTTCTTTCAAAATTCTTCGATGATCCATCAAAATTGAGTTGCCTGGGAGATGGTTTAGGTTTTTTTAGAAAACTATTTTAATTTGAAGTATTTTTGTAAAAAACTTTATATTTAGTCATTTTTCATTAAAAATTTAGTTTTTCTGAAACTTTAGTAGCCTTTATTTTGGTTATCATGAAACAAATTGTTCAAAATTAAAATCAATTTTTATAAAGCATGGTTAACTCTTTAATTCAAAATATTTTCGGAATATTTTTATTGGAGTAGACATGAGTTATTAAGGCTCAATAGGATGTACTTTAATAGTAAAAATATTGACTTAAAAATTTTTTAAAGTCCTAGGCAAAGAGATACGGTAATTTTTAAAAAAAAATTTAGTTATTCTTAAATTTTAGTTTTGCTCGTTCGCCTGTGTTGATTTACTATTTTCGAAACATTTTTCAGCGTCTGTTATATTCTTGGAAAGCTGATAAAATTCATCTTCGATTTCTTTTATTTCTAGTTCAACGGCATCATTGCGATTTTTTTCATTGTCTATTTCACTTAGCAAAATTTTAACTCTGTTCAAATTACTTTCTAATTTACATTTAAATTCTTTGTTATCAAGGACTTCTTTTTGTATTAAACTTTTCTTATTATTTAAATTATTAATGACACATCTCATAATTGATAGCTTTAACATTTTGTCTTTACATGAATTTATTTCATTACTGTAACAATTGGGGTATAAATTTTCCGAGCTCTTGTCGTCTATTGCACAGCACATTGTAAAATTAAAAATAAATATGGTTGCATATACACCAAAAGCAATAAAAACATTTTTAATTTTTTGATTCATTTTAAATTATTTTTTATTTAAATTTAAATATCTAAAAATTAAAATGAAGTTAAATCGCTTAAAAATAATTTGAAAAATTAAGATAAGATTTTAAGATTAATTTAAGAAAAATGATTGAATTTAAAATTTGAAGATGATGTCAAGGATTTAAATTTGATTTATCAATTAATTATTTTTTAATGTAATGTATTAGTATCCATAAGAAATTAAAGGAATATTGTGTCACCACACACTCACATATTACTAACACACACTCGAGCCTTATGACAAAATGGGTTTTGGTGGATTTGAAATCAGTTTATTGAGGAAAACCACTAATTTTCAATTTAATTTCAACATACTTTGAATATTTTACTATTGACTCGTCCAAAACCGATTTTATCATATACCAAACGATTCAGCTCATCGAGTTCTACAAAACTCATATTTGATATTCTTAGTTCTAATTGCGAAAACAATGTTTCGAATTTAATTTTTTATTACACATACCTTTTTTTAAAAAAAATGAAATAAATCCTCTAAATTATTTTTTTTTCAATTTCAAAAATTTCAAGTCGACTCCAATCGACTTAAGAAAAAAGTGAGTCCACTTGAAAAAAAAGCCAGTCGGCTGGAGTCGACTTGTTAAACTTCAGTCGACCCCCAACTTAAATCTTAATTCGAATTATTTACCATTCAGATGAAAAATTGGGGACTCACCGTTTTTCGCAATCAATTATTTTATTTTAGTGAACTTATTTGTTAAAATATGCTCAAATCTTCTTTCTATTATTTACTTATTTCGGGCATTTTGAATTTTATTTTTTGAAAAAATTAAAGTTGAGTATAAGTAAATTAGCAATGAAAATAAAATTTTGTTAAAAAACAAATTGACTTCACAAAAATTAGGTTTATAAAAACGAAATTTTAAAAGATGTAAAGTATTGTTAGAGTTTATGTTCTTCCAAAATAAGTTTACAAAATCGAAAGTACACAAAATTGGGGTCTGAATGTATAAACTATATATACTAAACTTTTAGTGACTTTCTCTTTTTTTAATAAAAGATAAAAAGGACCTAGAAAGAAATAAAATAATTTTTCATGTATTTAAATAAAAATTTTAAAATTTATTTTTTAATTTTGTGAATAAAAACTTATATATATATGAAATTAAGAATGGAATTGTAAATTATATAATCCATTAAAATTTATCATGTTCCAAAATTTTACATTAATATTTACAATAATACTATTTTGAACTAACGATATGATATTTTTTCACAATTGATTCAATGTTTTGAAGAATGAATTTCAACTTTAACTCATAAAATTGTTTTATGAATTTCTCAACTTAGTAATTTAAAAATGTTCATTCTTTTAAAAAATCTTTATGGCTACATTTAGAATTCGAAAATATTTATTCAGGTAAACTATGTACATGTTTTTATTTTGAACAAATATTTAAAAAATTGTTTTAATAAGTTGTATAAATTCACTATTTTTACGACAATTATGTAAATTCAGAATGAATCTCTTGATTTAAAATTCAATTTTAATTGTTTTCAAAATCTTTAATAACAGTTTTTTTATATTAAAGTGAAATTAATAATTTGAAAAATTTTCGAGAAACATTAAATGGTAAATGATGCTTCAGTTTGCTATTTACTTTATTCGTTTTTCTCAAAAGATATTTAAAGTTAAGTAAACGCAATTACCTGAAAACATTTAAAAGAAATGCTCTTTGTTTCTAGTTATACAGTACAATCCGAAAAAAAGTTAACGAAAACATAAAAAATGTTTAA
>NTPY01000914.1:99323-114812 GCA_002922825.1 Brachionus calyciflorus | reverse complement strand
AGAAAAAATATTTTTGTGATTATTGTAAAAAAGGATTTCATAAGCCAGGCGATCATAAATATTGTAATAAGATTTGTGATTTATGTAAAAGAACAAATTGTATCGATACTGATAAAACTGATTGTCCTCATTGCTTTTTTAAATGTAGAAAAACAATTTGTAAGAGGATTCATTTGGAAAAATTTTGTCAAGTAGCTAATCAATGCGAGAAATGTAGTTTTTTAAATACAAAAAGGCATGTTTGTGGTTTTGATTCTCATGGTGTAAAAACTGTCAGACTTCTGTTGATAAATCCGAACACAAATGTTACATTTTAACAGAGGATGAGAAAAAGAAAAGATCAACAAGTTTGAAGGTTATATTTTCTTTGATTATGAGTCGATGATTATTGTATTTATCCTATAGGACATCCAATAATTGAGAAAGATAATTTTGGAGATATAATGACTTACTTTGGTGTAATTAAGTGTCTAATTTTTCCTCCTAAAGGACTTTATTTTCCAATGCTACCTATGAAAATAGGTGGTAAATCGGTTTTTACACTTTGTTTTAAATGTGCTGAATTTAAAATTGAAAAATGCTGCCATAATGAAAATGAGAGAGCTTTAAACGGTGAGTTGGTATTACTTGAAGTTCAAGAAGCAATTAAAAGGGGTTATCGAATTTTAAAAATATATGAAATTTGGCACTGGAAAACAACTGCTAAATATGATGAGGCAACCAACTCATCTGGGGCTTTCGAAGATTATGTAAATTTATTCTTAAAAGGAAAAAGCGAATCAAGTGGGTATCCAATTTGGGTTAAATCTGAAGAAGATAAAGATGAATATATTAGAAAATTCGAAGAAAATGAAGGCATTCTTTTAGAAAAAGAGAAAATAAAAAAGATCAATGGAAAACGATTCGTCTATAAATAACACTTAAATTCGTTCTGGGGAAGATTCGGTCTTAACCCTGACAAAACTCATTATAAGATTATCACTGATCCCAACGAATGGTTTGATATGATGAATAATGATCAGTTTATTATTAATTTAGTAGACTTTTCAAATGATAATTGCATTCAAGTATTTTATAAAAATCGTTTCATTGAAACCAATATTGATACAAATGTAATACTTGCGACTTTGTTACAGCTCATGCAAGGCTAAAACTCTATTCTGAAATCGAGAAATTAGGAAACAGAATATTATACTTTGACACAGATTCTATAATTTATAGATATAGAAAAAACGAATACAAACCAAAACTTGGAGATTATTTAGGAGAATTCCCAGTCAAATTAATTAATCTGCAACATACATGAAACATGTAATTATCAGTATGTGACAGATAAAACTGTCTGTATTATGTATGTAATATGTTTTTTTTTTAAATTTAAAAAAAAAACACATTTGACTTTTGTGAAAAAACTCAACCCTAAATTAAAAATTTGACTATTTATTTTCAAAATTTTTCTTAACTTCATTTTATTTTTTAAAAAATATAATAAGTTTTAAAAATTTTAATTAATA
Organism: Brachionus calyciflorus; assembly: GCA_002922825.1. Lineage (NCBI taxonomy): Eukaryota > Metazoa > Rotifera > Eurotatoria > Ploima > Brachionidae > Brachionus > Brachionus calyciflorus. Next base: position 113,298 of record NTPY01000914.1, on the reverse strand, counting down.
TTTTACTCCTAACTAATTATGGAAATTTAAGACAAAAGGTAAGTAAGGAAAGGTAAGTAGGTTTTTGGAATTAAAACAAATGAATATGTGAGTGAAAGAACTTGTTGGTACTTTGGCTTTTCTGGTAATTTTTGGCAAACTTGGTGGTTCTTTGGCTTTTCTGGTAATTCTTGGCAAACTAAGTGGTACTTTGGCTTTTCTGGTAATTCTTGGTAAACTAAGTAGTACTTTGGCTTTTCTAATAACTCTTGGCAAACTTGGTGGTTCTTTGGCTTTTCTGGTAATTCTTGGCAAACTTGGTGGTTCTTTGGCTTTTCTGGTAATTCTTGGCAAACTTGGTGGTTCTTTGGCTTTTCTGGTAATTCTTGGCAAACTTGGTGGTACTTTGGCTTTTCTGGTAGTTCTTGGCAAACTTGGTGGTTCTTTGGCTTTTCTAAAAATTCTTGGCAAACTTGGTGGTTCTTTGGCTTTTCTGGTAATTCTTGGCAAACTTGGTGGTATTTTGGCTTTGTTTATTTGTAATAATATTTATCATACCATGATTCCATATTGTATTATTTTTGAAACATACATGTGACATGTATGCAACATTCTAAAATTTCATACATGCTACATGTCTGCTAAATTCTTTTCCGACAGACATGTCACAGGTCTGAAATAGGAACCTCGACAGACATATCGCAGACGTCTTTTCCAGGCTATTACATGCATGTCGCAGACAAATAAGTTTCACTGGGTTTACCTCCGAAACAAATGATAATTTTATAACAGAATTTGTTTCGGCAGGACCTAAAAATTACGCATACAAATTAAATAATGGAGAAACAAAGGCAGTTGTCAAAGGATTTTTAATCGAAAAAATTACAAGTTTAAACTTGAATTTTGAAACAATTAAAAGAATTGTAACTGAAGATATTACACAAAAGATTAAAGTTAAACAACTTTCTTTTAAACGTAATAAAACGAAATGGGAAATAATAAGCGAAATGATTGATAAGGAATACGGATTTGTATATGATAAAAGAGCTCTTTTCGAAGATTATTCAACTCTTTTGGATATTGATTTAATTTTTTTCTTTTTTTTATAATTTTTAGATTAATCTTTTTTTAATAAAAAATTATTTCTTTTTTTCTTTTAAAAAAAAATCAACTCTTATTATTAAAAAAAAATTAAATGGAATTTTGGGAGTTTGAAAAGTTGTTTTTCAACACCCTTTTACGTGTATGATTGTTGGCCCATCACAATCCGGAAAAACAATGTTAATATTTTATATTTTATACAAAAATAGAGAACTGATAACTCCTAGCATTAAGAAGATTTACTTTTGTTTTAAGGAGTGGCAAGATAGTTTTCAAATTCTAAAATCACTGATTCCTGAAATTGAATTTCGTAGTTCAATAATTAGTTCTGATGATATAAATCCAAAGGAAAATAATTTAATAATTTTAGATGATTTAATGAAGGAGTGCATTGATAATCCTTCAATTCAAGATTTATTCACAGTAGAATCGCATCATAGAAATACAAGTGTTATAATGATTTCACATAATCTTTATACAAAAGGAAAATTTACAAGAACTATAAGTCTGAACTCTCATTACCTAATTTTATATAATAACCCAAGGGATAGAACGCAAATATCAGTTTTAGCGCGACGGATGTTTCCACAAAATGGCAAATTTTTAATAGAAGCTTATGATGATGCAATTAAATCTAAAAAGTTCGGATACATTTTTATTGATTTAAAGCAGGTCAATGATGACAGAAACAGAATTTAAACTTTAATTTTACCCGATGAAACAAGAATAATTTATACATCAAAATGAAAAAAAAGTTTAATTTTATTTTAAATTAATAAATTTATTTAATTAAAAAAATATTAAAAGTCTTTTTAAAATCATTTTTTTAATAAATTTATCATTCTTTTGGCTATCTTTTGAAAATATTTTGCTAAAACTGAAAATTGATTTTCCTCTGCATCTTAAGAGAATATATAAAACACAATAATAACCACAGAAAGTTGAAAATATACTTTGCAAAAGTCTTTTTAAATATGAAACTTTTCTACTTGTTTTTTTTATATAAACCTCAAGATTGTAGAATGATGGATCAAATCCCATTGAGTCGAAAAATTCGCAGTTTCTTTTTGAATTTTGAATAAAACAATGCCAACCAATGTTGGCCTGGATTATTTGAATTATCTGTATTAAACACTAAACAGCTAGGATATGGTATTTTTTAGTTAATTTATCTCGTGGAAAGACTCCAAGGAATTTTTTTTTGTCTCTTTATCCGTCGTCAAAATACTTTGAATTTGAAGAGTATTCATTTTTCGAAAAATATTTGTCGATTTTTATTAATTTCTATGATAGAATCATATTCCATATATACTAAAACAGTTATTGGTTGTTTAAGTGGCTTTGAAAACTCAAGTTCAATAATTAAATCTCCTTTTTTAATCAAATTTAAAATTCCAGAATTACATAAGTCTGGTGTAAAATCATAGGCGAATAAAGTATAACCATTGGAGTAATCATCTCTCTAAATATCGTTCCCACTGAGTAAGGGTTTATCAATATTTTCAAATAAAGAATAATAACCTCTGAGAAATAAATTTTTTGAAAAATTGAATTCGAATGGTTTTTTATATGGAATTTGAGACCCTCCACAGCTCACTGCAATCTTACTTAGATCAAAATTTTGAAAATTAAACGGATTTTTCGTTAAAGATCCATTATAAGACTCACATTCAACCATAGAAACAACAATCCGATTTGGGAGTATACCTTGATTTATGTTACTAATAATTTGACTTGAAAAATCTTTTGCAATAGTAAAAGGTTTAACACATTTTTTTTTAATAGGGTAAAAAGCATTTTTTCTTTCTAATGTAAGAGCATGAGCTACTACAATGGAAGGGTTTATCGTTACCTTTCTAATAGTTAATATTGCTTTTTCGATTTCAATAAAATTAGTTGAATCTGCTTGCGCTAAAAGACAAAAACGATCGATTAAAATTCGATCGATTAAATTTAAATCCCAGTTCAACATTATTTATCAAATATTTGTCTGTATTTAATATATCTAAATGTGGTATTCCGATTAATTCTAAAGAACCGTCTCTACGTCTAAATTTTTCTCGCCTTTCAAAAAAACCTCTAGTATGATCTAAATTTGGATCTACGTTCAGATTTTCGATTTGTGCTGTAGTGTCTTTGTAAAATAAAGACGACTGTAAATATGATTTTTTTAAATCCTCACCATAATTACATAAATCAGTAATATATGCTTTATATGGATAAGTATTATTAGTTGATTCGAGATTTGTATTGTTTAATGTTACATCTATTTGTGAAAAAAGTGAATAAAGAAGATTATTTACTGTAGAGACAGTATCCTTTAGATCAAATTGGACTATTTTATTATCTTGATTTATCTTTTTTAGGGATTTTTTGAGATAAATGACTGTTTTTGAAAGGTCAATATATTCTGAGTCAGTAGCAGGAACTCTGAATTCTATAGGGCCTTTATCAATAGTTGAAAGTGGATAATGATCGACCCAAGATCCACTGATAATACTCGTGTTAGTAGGGGGCTCAAGGAAAATATCTAATTCAGACTTTATACATTCATGTACTTTTTTATTCATTCCTTTTTATCTTGAAAAAATATCATTAAATTTGATCTTTTTTTTTTTTTTTGACTTGTGATAATTTTCTTGCTTTTTTAAGTTTCTTTTTCTTTTATAGCCGTTTCCGTTTTGAGTACTGTCTGTTTTCGAAGCTCTAAATGTCTGACCCGAATCGTTCGCATCCAAATATTTTGTTGCATAATTAGCTGCACCCCAATGATTTCTTTCCCAATATTTTTGGTTGCAGGTAAGGCATGTTCTTTAACTATCGGAATAAACCAAGAAAAAAATCTTCTAAATATTCCCCACAATCCATAACCTTTCTGTGAATAGGTTCCCCTAAAAACAGGAAATCCATTTCCAGCTTGATTCAAATAGTATTTATTGAAATCCATTTTTTTTTTCTTTTGGTCTAAAATGTAGTTTGATAATAACTCTACCTTCTATAAACTGTATTTTTACACCAGTATCATCCCTTATATCTATATTTATAGTATAAATTTCAGATTTGTTAACTCGAATGTAATGAGATGCCTCGTAGATCATACAGAGTGTGTGTATTCATTCATTACAACAACATTCCTAATAAGAGGAGCCATTTCATCACCGACAAATTGGAAATCAATTATATCTGTGTAAATGAATAGGGAATTAATTGATTCTATATTCTTTCTTATAATCTTTTTTGAATGACTTAAACTGTTCAAATAGCCTTCCTGTAAATTAAGTATTTCTAAAATTCTTCCTTCAAATTTTAAACTTATATTATCTGGTAACAAAAAATGTATTCTGTCGTTTGACAAAGATATTCTTGGCATTTGAATTGTTTTTAATATATCATCTACTACAATCTGATTTTTTATCTAATTCTTAATATTAGGTAAAAGTATTTTTGATCCTGCTTCTATATGCTCTAAAAATTTTTTTTTTTTATCTGATAAGTATTTTTCGTGAAAAATAGTTTTTCTTCTTTCATATTCTTTACTTATTGTATAACTATTTAACATCGCGTTAATTCTTTTGACTAGTGTGTCGTAATTTTCCCCATCAACGGCATAAAGTTTTTTTTCCGTTATAAAATTTCTATCATTTATAAAAACTTTTCCTAAATTTACTTTCCAAGACTGATTATAAATTATTTCAGCTAAACCGACCTCATATTCTGTATTTAACTTAAGAGGAGTCTTTAGTTATGTTGTATAATTTGTAGTTGTATTTGTTGGAAAAAACTCTATCGAAACATTACTTGGTAAAGTTACATAAAAACTCATGCTTTGTTTAAATATTTTTTGAATCAACTCAAGAGAAAAAAGATTCTGGATATCCAAGCCACTTAACAAAATAAAAGTTTCCTTGTCTCGTTGATTTTGATTTTATTATTCTTTCTATTTTGAATTTTTTGTTAAGGTGCACCAAATCATAAACACTAGTTAAGATTTTGCTGTTTTTGAGCCTTAATTACTCATGTCTTTTCCGATAAAAATATTCCGAAAATATTTTGAATTATAGAGTTTACCATGATTTATAAAAATTGGTTTTAATTTTGAAAAATTTGATTCATAAAAACCAAAATAAAGATTCCTAAAGTTTCAGAAAAACTAAATTTTAAATCAAAAATGACTAAAAATAAGGTTTTTTTACAGAAAAACTTCAAAATAAAATATTGTTCTAAAAAATCGAAACCATCTTCGCTAGATTTTATCATTATATATTTAAATTTTTATTCAGAAAATTTTCGGAATGGCTTATCAATTGAGGAATAAAATTTAAAGATACTAATATTAATGACTTTAAATTTATATACTTTTTGCAATTCATGTTCGTAGAAGTTCCTTCTATTATTTTCTCATTTAAGTCTTTTATTATATACATAGGATAACGTTATGGAATGCATTCCTCAATTTTGAAAATTTCACGTGTCCAATTCGGCATATATCCTTTATTAAAAATGATTTTGTATTTAAAAATTCTAACAAATTCATTAATCTTAAATTTAAATTTAATGAAGCTATCTGAATTATTCAATTCTGAGTCATACAAAATACTCCAAATTTTTTTTTTCATTGTTTTTATTCACGTTAAGAGGGTATGTTCTAATTGATCTATGATATGTAAGGTTATATGACCTAACGAACTCTTGCAAAATATCAATATAGGTATATTTCGTAAAATGTGTAAAATAACGCCACATTTTTTGTTTTAAAGTTCTATTAAATCGTTCGACAACTTTATAGTCTTAATTTGTTGTATACCACTTTATTTTATTCTTATCAAATAAAGCTTGACATTTTGTTTTTAAAAATTCTTTTCCTTTGTCAGTGTTTAATTTTTGAGGATGTCGTTCTTTGAAAATTTACAAAAAGGCTTTTTCGACTTCTTCCGAAGATTTATTTTTTAAGGGAATAACCCATGCTTATTTACTAAATATGTCAATACAAGTTATTAGAAATTTATATCCAGAATTATATTTTGAAATATTTGAAATATCTACTAGATCAGCTTGCCATATATCGTCAATACCTCGAGATATGGTTTTATTAGTTTTGAATTTTCTTTTTACATTTTTGTGAAAAGAATTTGTTTCCTGTTCTTTTAACCAATTTTTTATTTTTTGTTTTTTTACATATTTTTAAGCCTTTATAAAACTTTTCTACTCCTGAGAAAGAACCTGGAAATTTAGGTTTGTAATAAAAACTAGAAAAATTCATTCTTTAAATAAAAAAATTTTATTCAAATAAAATCGATTTTTTTTTTGCCAATTCTATTTACTAAAATATTTTTCCATTTAAAAATATTTTGACCTATTTGATTTATTTGTTCATTTTCAATATTTGTTAAATGATTATAAGCGTTCAATAAATTTTTCCTTAAATTTATATTCGCAGGTCGATCTGAAAATTGCACTTTTTTGTTACTTTTTTTATCTTTTTTTTCTAAATTATTTAATTCTGAAGATGGTTCATCGTCATTTGAACTAAGATATTTTTCCTCTATATTTTCTGTTTCCATTTCCTCGTCAGTGATTTCATCTTTGTCATCTTCTGATAAAAAGAAATTCTTTTTAGGTTTCTTCTTATCAAATTTTCTTAAACTAGTATTTACTAATGATTTTGAATTAAAGAAACATCTACTTTACGTTTACTTGCTTTAAACGCATTGGATTTTATAATCTTAGGAGGATTTAAGTCTAAGTAATTTCTGACATGTCTTGATAATTTATTATTATACAACAAAGATTTATCATGAATTAGTTAATACAACACCTGTTCCGAAGTTTACAAGTTTCTCAAACCAATCAGCTACTGAATTTTTATTTAATGGTAGTCCGGTTCCATTAAATAATCCATTCAATAAGAGCATTTCCAAGAGACGTGTAAGCAAACCAATCATCCAATCTACTAGTGCTTTTCGATAGACGCCTGCCACAGACAAAAACACCTGACTCAGCAAGTAAGATAATTAGATTTGAGTCCTCTAGCGAAGAAAGTGAGTCAACGATTATTAGATCAAATAAGACAGTAAAGCGAAAAGATCTAAATACAAGCACATTTATGAATCTACCGTTATCCGATACTGAATCTGAAAGCGATTATGAAGAAGCAAGTCCAACTAAGCGAAGTTATCTGTCCAAAATCAAATCAGAAAAACAAATAATGGTTTATAATTGTTCAAACATTCAAGCCCATCCACGTTTTACGAGAAACCACGATGTAGAACCATGGTTGAAGACGTTCGATATTTATATTCATGCGAATCAAATGGTGAATAAAAAGAACATGTTGTTGTCGTGCTTGGATGAAGAATGTTTTAAAATATTGGATAATATACCAACTCATAGGGTTGATGAAATAGCATATAAAGAATTGAAAGTTTATATGCGCAAGTTGTTCAAACGACCAGAGGTACCACTCAGCAAAATAAGGTTTGATTTTTATAAACGTCTTCAAAGAGATGATGAGAATTTCTTTCTTTATTTAACTGAGTTGACGAAGCTAGCCAGAGTAGTACAATCGCTTTAAGATTCGCAAACGACTCAACTACAAATACGTTGAATAAAACTGATGTTTTACTAGAGTTGGGTGATTATAAAAGTAAACGCGAGGTTATTTTAGTTCCAAAATTGAGTCCACAGTTATTAATTGGCTTAGACTAGCTACATAGTTGGCCAGCTACTCAGCCGATTATTGAAAACCTAAAATCAGTTGTCGACTCAGCTTCTCCTTTAAATTCATACTCAGCTCAATAAGTATGGATAGAAGAAGATTTAGACATAGAATCTACTCGCGAATTTTTAATTCTCTTAAAGATCTGACCCAAACTGAAGCCATATCACATGTGATTCGTGTGACCGATGAAACACCAATTCGTCAAAAAATGCGAAAGATCCCATTCAATAAAAAAAAGAGGTAAAAAAGATGCTCGATGAAATGTTAGCGGCAAAACTTATACAGCCAAGTGTGTCGGCATGGAGTTCTCCTTTATGTTTGGTTGGCAAACCTGACAGATCCATCCGAATTACTAGAGATTACCGAGAGTTGAATAAGGTTTCTATTAAAAATGACTATCCTCTTCCAAATATTGATTGTTTACTCACTAGATTAACTCGAGCAAAATACTTTTCGAAATTAGACTTGTCAAATGGCTATTTCCAAATAATGATTGACCCCTCCTCGAGACACTACACAGCTTTTTCGTGTGAGTTCGGTCACTTTGAATTTTTAGTAATGGCTATGGGATTGACAAATGCGTGTGCAACGTTTCAGAGGTTTATAAACAAGGTTTTAAAAGAGGCCCTTAATATCTTTGTTGGTGGTTATTTGGACGATATGATTATATTTTCTGAAACCAAGGAAGAGCACATTAAGCACGTATTATGGGTAATAAATAAATTGAAGATTTATGGGTTGCAAATCAAGCTTAGTAAATGTGAGTTCTTTTACTGTACTTTATCTTTCTTAGGACATACCATATCGAACGATAATATTTTCCCTCAAGATGAAAAAATTAAGGCAATAAAGGATATTCCAGAACCTAAAACAATAAAGCAATTGCAAAGCTTTATAGGACTCAGCTCAAATTATAGAAAATTTATTCAAGATTTTAGTAAAATTGCTCACCCACTTTATGAGGCAGCTGTATACACCAATAAGTCACTCGTTTGGACAGAAGAATGTGCAAAAGCTTTTAAATTTTTAAAAGAGAAACTGTGTGGCGAAAATGTTTTGAAACTTCCTAATTTTGGAATTCCTTTCATTGTTGAAACTGATGCATGTGATGTCGGTATAGGTGGTGCTTTTTATTCAAAAACACTCAGCCCTTCTGAACAAAAATACTCAACAAGTGAGAAAGAACTTTTGGCTTTAGTAAAAACAGTCGAGAATTTCAAATATTTCCTGTATGGACGACCCTTTAAAATAATTACTGACCATCAGCCGTTAAAGTGGTTAAGCTCGGTGAAGGAGCCTGCTCCAAGACTCGCACGTTGGTTAATTCGTCTCGAATGTTTTGATTTTGAAATTATTTATAGAAAGGGTTCTCGTAACGAAAATGCTGATGGATTATCACGCTTGCCGATTAAATGCCATAGTACTGAGAATGATGTTGAAAATTCTGAGTTTATGGTTGCTTTTGTAGAATTGAAATGTCAACTAAACGACACTGATCTTAAATGAATGTGTGATCTAATTCTGGAAAATGGTAATAAACCACCATCTATCGAACCAAATAACCCTACTCAGCGACAACTCTTAAAAGAGTACAAAAATTTATTTTTAGAATTCTATTTTATATAGAAAATGTGAGCGAAATAATAAAGTTTTCAATCAATTTGTGATTGTTGAAAGTGATATGAAGATAGTTCTAGACAATTTGCATACAAGTCTTTTCGCTGGTCATTTGGGATATGAAAAAACACTTAGTAAGGTTGTGGAGCGTTTTTATTGGACAGGCATGAAAAAGGATGTACAAAAGTGTCAAACATGTCAAAAGGTCAAACAATCTAGAAATGTTCACTCAGCTAAAATGGTTCCTCTTAGACCTATTAGACCGTTAGAGCTAATTGCTGCTGATATAGTTGGTCCGCTTCCTATTTCGACCAATGGTAAAAAGTATATTCTGGTAATAATTGAACATTTTACGAAATATGTCAAATTGTATAGTTTGGAAGATTTAAAGGCTAGAAGTTCCGTCGAGAAAATTTTCAATTTTATGTGTAGCTACGGTATTCCTGATTCAATACTAACTGACCAAGGTAAAAATTTCCAATCTGAACTAATGACTGAGTTATGGGAACTCTTAGATACCAACAAACTTCGTACTTCACCATATCATCCTGAAACAGATGGTGTGACTGAGAGATTCAATCGTACCCTAAAGCAAATGTTGGCTTGCTATGTAAATGAGAATCAGACCGATTGGTACCTTTTCTTAGATAACTTACAATATGCTTATATCTCAGCAATTCACTCAACAACTAAGTTAAGTCCCTTCGAGCTATTTTTTGGACGTTTACCAAAATTACCAATTGATCTTTGTCATAATGGTTTACCTCAATTTGATTCTAGTTATAAACCACTAAATGAGAATGTGCCATTCGATTTGGTGAAAGACGAGTATGCGTACAGAGTGAGGAGCCACTTTGAAAAAATTTTCAAGACAGTAGCTAGAAATAGAGACCTTAGGATGGTCAAGGCTAAGTTAGTTCATGACCGTAAAGTTCGTGGCTCAAACTTTAAAAAAGATGACTTAGTTTTAATGTATAACCATGTGACCAAATCTGGTACTACGAAGAAACTCAGTATTAAATGGAAAGGTCCATATCGTGTGGTTGACTGTTTAAATGACGTGAATTATAAGATAAAACATCTGGTGAAACGTGGTAGGTCATTTATAGTTCATAAAAACAATCTAAAACGCTTCTTTGGGTCAATTAATTTTGATAAATCAGTCCTACAAGATGAATTTACTCAGCCTAACATAAGACCTAATAATTTAGTTAATGTCTCCATCGGGTCTCCCTTAAATAGAACAGGTCAACACAGTAATATAAATAAACAGCTCGATGAAAATATAAAGCTTAACTCAATAGAAGTGATTAAAGTACGTATCAGGCTGCGGAAATGACAAATTTTAATCATGCTGGCAAGATGAATAAGAATATTGAAGATTTTCTATTAAAAGCTCCGTTGGATTACGTGTCCGAGAATAAAGTCGAAACTTATGGCTTGACAAAAATCAATAATGATATTAAGATTAACACTCTTCGAGAAGGGAAGGAGATAGACAAAACAAATGAAAAGCCTATAGTTGATAGTCACGGGGACTTGTCAGTTTCAAAACCTGAACAAGTGGCTGTGCCAGTAGTGACTGCTAATAAAACCTTAGAGGTTAATCAAGTTCAACCAAAAATAAAAATTCAAATAAAAACAAAACTAGAATATTTAAATTCTATTTTGTCCCCAAAAATGGTCACTTATGGTCCTGGAACTTAAAATCAACAAAGCAAATTTTTTATCTCGCCAGTGGAAGAAACCTGATTTTTTCAGGAACTAAATTTCTCATATTATTTCAATTCAACTCAGCTTCGTATATCACTTTTATTTTTACCTATTTTTACTCAGTATCTTTCATTTTTTTAAAAAAACAAGGAAAAAATTATTTTGTTAAAGAGTTAAAAATTCAAATTTCCGCTTTTTTTGCAGTAATAAACTAATCGACTAAGTTTTCACTATGAGCCAACTTACATTTAATCGAAGAATAAATGTGAACCAAATTTTAAAAATGCGGAATATATTTTCTTCCATTCAATTAATTATTATTATTTTGCTTTCGGTCGAATTGCTAATAATTATTTCAAACCTAGTCGAAAATCTCAAACAAGTGTATTCGTACAGTATCTAGAATCCACGAACCACAACTCAGTGATAGATTTTTTTAATAAAAGTAGATGGGAAAATCATACGATTCTTTGCGAATCCTCAACAAGTTTGAGTAAAACGAGCACTGGTTTCAAAGTTCCATCTCGCCTTTTCCGTTACCCATTTGAATTTACTAGTACCAAGTATCTTCCTATTATTCGAACTCCACCACACCGTTCTAGTGAACAACAAGAAATAAGTCTAAACGAAATTTTCAAAGAAAACTCAGTGAATTTTTCAAGCGGTAACTCAGCAAATAGAGCACATGAAAAAAATTCTTTAGATCCTAAACTTTATGATGTCAGACCCGCTGGTGCTTTAAAAATCGTCTCGAAGAGGGTAATAGATACGCCAAGTGTTAAGCCACCATCGTTAGTTTCACTTGAAAATTTGCCCCATACCCAAGCGGCTAAAGATTTTATTCAGGCGTTGCTTAATCTTAAATTTCCGGGACAGATAAAGGAAGTTTCATATGAAAGCGAGTCATTCGAGTCGATGATTTTATATGTTGTTTGTAATAATACCATGACATGTGTACAAATAAGAAGCTGTTTCGATGAGTTAAACGAGTCCAAATTCTTCTCAAGGGAGTTGATCATTGGCGTAGGCTCCGGTCGTAACAAAATCAACCAAACCTTACTTAGAATGATCGAAACAAGTGAAGTAAACAGAGAAGTCCAACCTAGAGACGATCCAAAGTATCTCGTGGACGATATTAGATTTAAACGATTTAAACGACAAACATTTATAATCTAAGCAAACTGAAAATACAATTGACTGTTTCATCTGTAAAAAGTTGGTAAATATGGATGGCATGGATGAGCATGTTCATAACTTCCATCCTTTCGTTTCAGTTGTGGCAAAAACAAAGTTTCCTATTTGTGACCTGAGTCAGCCGTAGCATGGCTGACTCAGGTGCATTTGAGTTATTACCTTGTGCTTACGCAGTTTGTACTATTTGTTTTGAGACTTGTTTTGAGTTTTAAGAAAAAGAAACACATGAAAATAATCACCACTTTTACTTACGTTTTTCTTTCTTTTCTTTATAATTTCTATATTATTTATAGTGAAGTCAACTCTATTATTTTTGTTATGTTTCTTTATTATTTGTAATTTCCAAAACGAAAACCGGCCACTTATAATTTACTTATGATTTATTGTTTTTTGTAATTGTTTATTTGAAATAAAATAAAATTAAAAGAAATTAGAGCTTAGTTTTTTCTTTTACTCACTCAGATAAGTTACCTTAAGTTAAATCAAGAAATAAATTTATTCTTAAAACCCTCGGACACAACAAATTGAACCTTTGTAATGTTCAGGAAATCCAAAACGTCCACACTATCTGCAGATTTGGTTTTCGACCTCAAAATCGTAATCTACACATATGAAAACCTAGGAAAGACAAATTTTTAGGGGGGGGGGATATATTTTTTTTTTGCTCTAGGGGTCCAAAGTTTCTGAATTTTTGAAAAGTATTTATAATTCAAAAGCAAAAATAACTACAATTTATACAAATGATATATTAAAATTACCTATTTTCTGAAAGAGAACAAAATTCCCTACCAGAAAATTAAGTTATTTTGTAGAAAAAAAAAATTTAGAGCGGAAAAAATTCGGTAAAAAAGCAAAAAAATGCAAAAAATGACCCATATTAAACTATAAATATATTTTTTGAAACTAGAAAAAATTCTGAACAATTTGTGGGTTTTAGTTTTTTCAATTTTTGATTTATAAGTATTGAAAAAATGACGAATAAATATAAATTTTTGACAAAAAGACAAAAGCTACGTTTTATTGACGTTAATTCAACTTTTTTAAATTTTATTTTGTATTTATAAATTTTTAAAGAATAAGTAATGTTTGACAGGAAAATTACAAATGCTTAATTTAAGCTAGTGATTCTAATGAAGTCTCATGAGCTTTTAATATAAATCAGCTGATCCGTTCGGGATTGTCGATAGGGTTAGTTTTTTGAAATTTAAAATTGCTTGCAGCCGCTAACTTTACATATCAAATTAATCGAACTTTTATTTATTCGGCGTCTTTTGAATTAATAACCATTAAAACAAAGATCCATGTCATTGTGATCTAAGTTTTCATTCGCTTATATTTCACTTTTAAACCAAGTATAAGGCAAAAAAGTAATCTAGAAGTTTGAATCCATCGTTAATTAGTAATTTTTTTTCTGATGTTTTTTTTAAAAATTAAATGTAATTTTTAATAATTTTAATGTTCATTTGAAAATTCCCTTTTAAAAATTTCATTTGTTTTGGCTATTATAACGATTCAAAATAAAATGGCGATTTGAAGTTAGGTATCAATACCAATTCATGACTCAATTCAAAAACAACTAAAAATAAAGTTCTATTAATTAAATTTTAGAAAAATTTTAGATTAAGAGAATGGTTCTACATTTCATGTAAAATC
>NTPY01000914.1:76545-93593 GCA_002922825.1 Brachionus calyciflorus | reverse complement strand
TTAAGACATATTTGAGTCTATAGGCATCTTTTATCTTCTATTAGCATCCAGTTGGCTTATGAAAAGAGGGGGGGGGGATGTTCCTTTTGAAATTATTTTGGCAAATAAACTCTAATTGCAGCTAATGGAAGCTAATAGATCTCCAATAGACTGTCTTTTTAAAATTATTTTTTCTTCTAGTAGAGCTCAGCTTGATTTTTTTGCTCCGCTTGGCGATAGGTGAAATTTTTGGATTATTTTTACCTTTAAAACGCGTATAAACTGCTTTGCAAAAACCTAAGCCATTTTTTTATGAGGTAACACAATCATCAATTAAACAAAGATCCCAATTTAACGTTAAATTATAATTGTCGTGAACTAAATGATTTAAAAAATTAGAAAAAAAATGATTGTTTTTTTGTTTAGAATTTTAAGAATGCTAGTAAAATTTTAATTTTTTTTAAGAGACAAAAACTTTTTATATTTACGAAAACAGAAACACAACATTGTTCGAATAGAAGCACTAGACTTAATTAATAAAAATATTTTTTTAGAAAAAATTCTCAAATTTTGAACAAAAGTCTTTTGGGTTTGGTGCATAAGAGAAAGCTTTGTCAACAAGAAACTGTTGTTTACCCACAAGCATGATAATTTTGGCGATTTGAAGTTAAAACTTAATTCACACATGCCAATACATCAATTCAACATTTAAATAAAGATAATACCTTTTTTATGAAAATTCATTCATAAATGAAGATTCTATAGTCTTAGCAATTTTTAAAAAAAAATATTTTGACGCGTTCTCATCACAAAATCGAGTTTTTCATTAAAGTTGTCAAAGTTAAATCATCTTTTCATCTTTATAAAAAAAAGTTTTTATTTGTATAGTAAAGAGCAAAATAGTCTATAAAGATATTGAAATTGTGCCTTTTACTAACCTCGCTATTTCTAAGTAAACCCTTACGAAAACAATTGCACAAGTTTATTCAGTCATTTCAATTCAACATTTTAAGTGCTATTTTTTTACGGAATAAATTTTTTTCTAAAGTTTAAATTGCTACAATTTTTTATTTTTTTGCTACATCCAACAAACCAAAAAAAAAATTTTTTTTGCCAATGGAAATTTTTTCGAGAACTGACTTAATGTTGAGTTTGTTTGATCTAACAAATATTTTATTCTCTTTAAAATGGCGTTATAAATTTTTATACTAAATATAATTTTTTTAATAAGCGTTCAAATCCATCAGCCGGAACTTTTTTTCAAGACAAAAAACATTGTCAATTCTCTGGTGATAGACAAATAAGGAAGCAAAATTTTTTTTCATATTTTGTTGAAGCAAAGTTGTTACAAATTGTAGCAATTTAAAGCTAAAAGAAAAGAAGAAAATTAAAATGTTATATCAATTAAAACGAATTGAAAAGAACTTCACAGCCCCTGATAAATTCCAAATCGGCAAAAAAAGTTGTAGGTTCGAGCATGAAAAGAAAATTTACAAAAAAAAATCAATCACCAAAATAAAATTTTCCTAATAAAATGAAAAACAGAATTTAAAAAAAAATAATGGGAAAATAAAAAATTAACAATCCTCTATGAGGGATTAATTTTTTTTTAAAACGTTCACTGTTCAAATAATTGAATATTTAAACTTTTTTTATTTTTCGAAAAATATAACAAAACAAAAATTGATTTAAATTAAAAAAAATCAAAGAAATTATACCCAATCGATCAATTATTTCGGAAAACCTGCACGTTTTCCGAAATAATTGATCGATTGGGTAAGTTATTTTCTTTGTTATATAATATTTATATTAAATTGGGCATATTTTCTCTTTTTTTTACTTTATTTCCTATATTTCTGACATGTCATAAAAATGGTTACTAATTTTTCGAAAAAAGGCCTTTTTCGGTTTTTATGACATGTCTTAGATCGATTTTTTCAACCACTGTTCGATACATAACGACATGTCATAAAAATAGGGTATCATATAATAATGACATGTCATAAAAATCGAGCATTTACGTTAATAGTTATAGATGAGGTACAACAAAAGAGAAAAGAGCAATCTTAAAAAAAAAGATGCAGATGATTTTGCTTTACTTTACATAAATTTTTTGCCCCCAGATAAAGTGCTTTATTGAAAGCTAAAAAAAACATGCCCATTAAAACCATTCTTTAATTTTGTTTCCTCATAGAAAGATTTATTGAAAATTATTTAATTTATAGCAATAAAATAAGTTAGAAACAAAATATTCTTTTTTATTTGTTTATAAAATGCTAAATGTTTATAAAAAATTGTATCCAAAACAGTAATTAAATAGCTTCCTTTAAGAAATATTAAAAAATAACAAAACATTTCAATTGTTTATTCTTAAAATGGAATTCTCTAAATCCATTGTTTTAATTTTAGATTTTATGGATTTAGGTCAGTCAAAATTAACCATTATCTCGGATTTTTTCGTTAAAAAACATCAACTATGAATTTATTAATGATACACTTAATATTTTAAAAACTCTTCCTACAAGTAGAAAAAAATGCTTTCTGGAATGTCTTGTAGAATCACAATGCTTTTTTATTACCTATCAAAATGAGAATTGTCAACTTTTCAACAAATATGCCTTAATTAAAAAATTTCAAGCAAATTATTCACTTTTTTATTCAAAGCGGTCAAATCATTTAATTAGTTAAATGATTTGACCAAATTTTCTTGAAATCTATTAAAATTTAAAATTACTTTTTCTAATTTAAGTCCTAATGGAGAAAATTTAAATGACTTTTTTACGACAACATCGACCACAAACACTAATACTTTGCCACCAGTAATTATATCATCAATAAACAATCCATATGGGGTTAATTGGGGTGTTTAGGGTACGAGCGCAGAATGTGATCAAAATGATTATATTGTTGGATTTCGTACAAAACTTCAGCCTGATCAAGGCGCGGGTGATGATACATCAATCAATGGTGTTGAATTGATTTGTTCAAATGGCAAAAGAATAAGTAGTGAGGGTGATTTTGGTTCTTGGGATACAGTTTATAGAAATTATTCGAATGGGCAAAAAATAAACGGTTTTTCGTATGGTATTGAAAATAAAGGATCTTCTGATGATACAAATGTGATTAGATTATTAGATTACTCGCGGTTACAACATCACATCACTTGAAGGACGTTGGAGTACTTCGATAATTAAAATTTCTTGTCCATATGGAGTTATTGTTGGATTGCAACCATTTCAAAATTCAGCTGACGATACTTGATTAAATAATATTGAATTTATTTGTAAAATAAATTAAAATTGTAAAATAAGAATGTTTATTTTTTTATGAGATCATTAACCGATTAGTCCTTAGTCTTAATCCTTAGTTAAAAAATGAAATAAATTAGAAAATAAATATTTTAGAAATTAATTTTTTTAGCCTTTGTACAGGAAAATTACAATTCCTTCAAAATGCTAAAATTAAGCTAGTGATTCTAATGAAATCTCATGAGCTTTTAATATAAATCAGCTGATCCGTTCGGGATCGTCGAAAGGGTTAGTTTTTTGAATTTTAAAATTGCTTGCAGCCGCTAACTTTAAATATCCAATTAATCGAACTTTTATTTATTCGGCATCTTTTGAATTAATAACCATTGAAACAAAGATCCATGTCATTGTGATCTAAGTTTTCATTCGCTTTTATTTCACTTTTAAACAAAGTATAAGGCAAAAACCCAGTCGATCTCAGTTATCTGTCACATGCATGAAACAGTCTGCATCTTGCATGTCACAGAATAAATAATCTGCAAACCTTATGTTAAAATATGTAAATATAATTTTTAATAAATTTTAGAATTAGTTAATAAAAAGAATACTCCCACACCGATTATTTTTATTTAAATTTTTTTCTGAATAAAAAAATTTTGCAAAAAAAATTATTTTTATTTCGTCATTTGACGTCTGATAACGTTAAATGAATATTTATTGATTAAAATTTTTAAATAAATATTTTGCTGGTTTTATTTTTTAATTGTTTTTAATTAAATAAATATTTAATCATAAATTTTTATTAACAATTTTTTTTTATTTATGAACTATAAAAGAGGTTAGTAAAGTTTTCAATACAACTTTTTAAATTTTAGATTTGCACTGTGGAAATTCAAAATATAATTTTAGTCTCTAATTTTTATTCACATTATTTATTTAGTTTTTATTTAATTTCTTGTATGTTTGTTTTTGTGTACGTATGCATGCATTAAATATACATTTGCGCGCTTGATTTTAATATCACTTGATAAAAAAAGTTCAACAAAATGAATTAAGCTAAAACTAAATACAGTTATTTTTTAAAAAATTATTTCATTGATTTGATAATTTCTAAAATTCTTTTATTCATATGCTTTCTAAATTTAGATATATTTTAAATTATTCTATTGTAGCTATGGTTTATCTTAAAAAATATAATTACTTAAGATCTGGTAACATTAAACCCAAATCATCTAGATCAAGAGAGAAGAAAAAAAACAAAAAAAGAAAAAGTGGCCTTGCTTTTGAAAGAAATAATCTTAGACCGATTAAATTATCAAGTTTCCGAATTGTTGACGAAAGTGACAAGAGCCAAACTAATATACCAGAAAATCTTCATGTTAAATCAGAAGTATTAAATCATTGCCTTGTTGATAATCAATCGATTAATTATAACGAAGAATATCTACAATCAATCCTTTTTGATTGCGTTTCTAATCAAAGTGAATCTTGTATGGAAGAAACTTTTGAAAGTCCTCTTTCTGAATCGTCGATTGATTTCATTCAAAATCACGATTTAAATGAAAAAGAATCCGATCATGAATCAGATTTAGAACAAAATAACAAAATTTTTTATTCAGCATTATTGATTTTATTTTATAGTTCTGGTCTAAGTCAAAATTCATTTAAAATTGTATGTGATTTTTTAAAGATTATAAACGAAACAAAATTATCAGTTCAAGTTCCGTCTAATTTAGATCAGACTTTTTCAAAATTAAATTTATATTCAAAAAGTGACTTGTTTACAAAAGAATGGTTATGTAATAAATGTCAAAAGGTCTTTGATAATATCGAAAATAAATTGAGAAACTTATGCCCCGATTGTGGATTAAAGTAAATAAAATTTTAGTCGAATTTGTTTACATTTAGCTAATCGCATTAGCTAAATTTGTTTAAAAAATTAAGCTGCTCTCAAATTAAAATTTTATCAGAACCCTTATTAATTTAATATAAAGGTTATATTTTGAATTATAATTAGGAGACGAATATCTCTAAACTTGATTTACTCGCTTTTAAGTATATTAGGTTATACAGCACTTGCATCGAAAAAGTGGCATTACCATTACCATTACCGTTACCGTTACCATTACAATTTTCGAAAAAATACCTTTTATAAATTTTTTTTTGAAAAATTTTTTACCGATTTTTTATAAAAAAAAAATTAAAAAAAAAAAAATTTATAAAAGGTATTTTTTCGAAAATTGTAATGGTAACGGTAACGGTAACGGTAATGGTAATGCTAATGGTAATGCCACTTTTTCGAGGCAACTGATGTGCCTTTAAAATACAAATTTGATACAGTTTTTTATTTTTGTTCAAATTACGGTCAAAAAACTAGAATATTTTCTATTGATTTAGCCCTTATTTATCTAAATTTTAAATTCGGAATTTAATTTCAGTAGATCTATTCTTTAGTATTATTTTACCAGCTTAAGTCTAAACTTTTTTTTTAATTTTTAAAAAAAAGCATAAATAAAAAAAAATTTTTTAGACTTCAGATTGATTACAAACTATGCATTGAATCTCAATTAAGAACTATTTTTATTGCAAATAAATTAGAAACTTTCGTTTATTCTAATCAAACTAATGAATTCATTAGAGATATCAATGATGGCATGATATATCAAGATATACTCGAAAAAGAAAAATCCAATTTTTTTACGTTTCTTTTAAATACGGATGGAATTAGTTTGTCGGAGAAGTCAAGACTTTCAATATGGCCAATTTTTCTGACGATTAATGAGTTACCAATTGAAAAAAGATTCTGTTTACAAAATGTGATTGTAGCTGGTAATAAAAATCTAAAAATTTTATTAAATTAATTAACTCTTATCCTAATACATTATACTTAAGGCTTAAGTGTTTCATTTGGTAAACCAAACATGGATAATTTATTGGGTTTAATAAAGAATGATCTTTTAAAATTAGAGTATGGTTTTAGCATTCATATAGATGGCTATCAAAACTATAAATTTTTTTTAATGGCTGCCGTTTTTGAAAAACCTGCTCGAGCTGCCGTTTTAAATGTAATAAATTCATACGGCTACTTTGGCTGTATAAAATGTTATCAAAAAGGACAAAGACTGATGCTAACAAAAAGTAAATTTTACTTTTTTTTAATTTCAAAACTTTTTTAATTTCAACCTAATAAAGCCTAAATTTTTACGTCTCGGTTTATTAAGTCAAACGAAGTTTCACTAAATTGTTTAAAATATATCGTCAGTTAATTATTCAGTCATTTATCTTCCTCTTTTATTGAGATTATAAGACTTAATTAATCGACGTTTTTTTTTAAAAAGGTTTTTTTTTATCTTCAATTTTACATAAAAAAGGCCTGAGAAAGAATGTTTTTTAAGAAATTGGTCACAAATCAAACCTGAATAAGACAAAGCTTTTTTTCCGCTTGTTTAACCTAAACTAAAAGTAATCCAATGAATATTTTTGTTCAAAAAAATTTAAATTTTTGTTTTTTTTCTTATTTGAGGTATACTTCTCATCTGAATTAGTAAAATATAAAAATTTTAATTTTTTTGAACCAAAGTTATAAAGAAATAAGGTGAAATTAGATAAAATAAAATCAGATAAACATTTTTTTTGTTCGAATCCAAATAAATGACTCATTCAGGCTTAATTTGTGACCATTTTTTTAAAGAAAATAATAGACTTTCGATTTTTAACGTTGAACTCTCGAATTTTTAATAACTTTGACGGTCGATTAATCATTTACTTAGAATAAAAATTTTAATATGTCAAAATTATTGATTAGCGAGATAACAAAATCTAAGTCATACTGTAATCACTTGTTTTGCAATTTGCTAAATTAAAATTTTACCTAAATTTTGAAAATTGTATGATACTTCAACACATTTTGAGGCTTAAAGCTATCTTATATTAATTTATTAGATCCATTTGAAATTATTAGATTTTTATTTTAGCTAGCTCAAAACATACATATCCTTATATAAAAAATAATCCAGATGGCCCAAAGCGGGATCAAGCTGGGTATCAACATGATTTGATTAATGCTGTTCAAATTAACGGAAATTTTAATGGAATTAAAGGTCATTGTGCATTGAATGGTCTCAAATATTTTAAACCACTTTCAAATACAAATATAGATGGCATGCACTCTATTTTTCTTGGTGTAATAAAAACTCTATTTTCATATTGGTTTGAGTCAACTGACGATAAAGAATAAAATACTCATTAAAGAATAAAATGGATTTAATTCAAGAAAGATTAAATAAAATTAGACCTCCTGGTTTTGTAAAAACTGCACCAAGATTGATATCTGATTGGCGACTATGGAGAGCTTACGAATTTTTAACTTTTATTTTAAATTATTCTTTAATCGTTTTTTCTAAAATAATGAAAATAGAGTACCTAAACCATCTTATTTTGTTAGCTATATCTCTAGAGCATTTATATGAAAGCTCAATTTCTAAAACAGCTCTTTTAAATATAAAAATTTTACTTAATAATTTTGTAAGTAAGTTAGAAAATTTATATGACCCTTTCATCCTAAATTCGGGGTTTCATGAGCTTTTACATTTATGTGATTCCACGCTTGATTTTGGACCCTTAAACTCTTCAAACTGCTACCAATTTGAAGAGCTAAATAGGAAAATCACTACACTTGTAAAAGGACAAAATCTTGTAGGCGAGGAATTCATAAAACTCTTTTATGTATGGCAAAGTTTTTCAGCAGTTAGGGAAAATTCGAATTATTTTAGAGATTCCCAATTTTTTAATTTTGCAGAAAAGTATTCAGGTTTAAAAACTGCAAATAAAAAAAATAACTTTGAGAAAAATTTAATTTTAATTAAAAAAAAAAAAATATTAATTACTAATCAAACATTATCAAGTATTTTTTACGAAAACTATCAAAAAATTGTTGAAATATTTGAATCAGTTGAAAGTCTTTATTTTAATAACGCCCTTTATACTGAAAAATCTTCTAATAACCGATTTTGTGATTATTCGATTTTTGACGAAAGTGAAAATAAATTTGGAATAGTATCAAATATTATATTATTTGATAATGAAGTTTATTTATTTTGCCAACAGATAATATACCTACATAACCCATTTTATAGTACTTTATTTCCGGATATAAAATCAAAAACATTCATTTGTAGAGTAGTGAATAATTTTTTTTTAAGTAAAATTGAAAATGTTAAAAAAATTTTATATGTAAAAATTGATGAATATAATTCTTTTGTAAATTTCTTTCAAAGCAGTCACCTTTTTACATAAACTTTTCAGATTTCGATTAAAATCGAAAATATTTAATCACCACGTACATTTTTTTTAAACAAATTTGTTAAAAAAACTTGGTTTCAAAATTTTCAAAAAGAAAAAACTTTTTAATAAAAAATATAGAATAAAATTGTTATTTTTAAATTTTTTTTTTTTAAATTAAAGCGTATGAAATCGCATAATTTAAAACTTCAAAATTGTTAAATTGTTATTAGGTACTTGATTATAACTTATGAATTTAATATTTAAGAATATATTGCAAGTTTTTTTTTGTTAGATTTTTTTGATCTTCATATTCTATTTTATTCTTTTTAAATTTACGCCTGATTTCATTGTCATACTCCTTGCTTAAAATATTAAATTTTTTGTTTTTTTTCTAATTTAGAAGACAAGTATTAATTACGTAAACACAGATACCTTAGCGCTGTTAGAATTCTGTCTTCTTAATTAGAAAAAAAAAAACAAGATTTAAAGTTTGCAAAACAAAATAGTTCATCGGTTCAGGTCCAAAAATTAGTTAATATAACTGTCTCTCAAATTGAGTAAAAGACTTATTTAGGCTTGATTTGTGATCAATTTCTCAAAGAACATCCTTTTCATTTTTAGGCCTTTTTTATGTAAAATTGAAGATCAAAAAATCTAATCAAAAATAATTTGCCATATTCAAATATTTAATTTAAAGGAAATAAAATGGAATGTGAACAGCAATTAAAAGCTTTGAGAACTTATGATTTAATCGATAATAATACAAATAAAAAAAGGAAAATAAATTCTGATGATAACTGTACTAACATAGATGTTGACGATGTCGCAAGAGATGTTTTAGAAAAAAAAAATCAGCACTTAGAGTCAAAATTAAAAGAGTTAGAATTAGCACTTGAAACTGAGAAAAAGAAAAATGCCAAAATTGAAAATGAACTCAATAAAACAAAAGAAATTATATGTTCTTTGAAAAACACTTTTGGTAAAGAAATTTTGATGTTCTCTTTTCTTATTACTTAAAACTTTTTTATATGATTCTAAAATCCTTATATTATTTACGTGAAAAGAAATAAATTCCAAATGACTTTCGAAAATTTTATTGTTTTTTTATAATTTCCTTCATATCTGATGTCTTTTATTCATTGAGAAATAGGTTTTGCTACTTATAATACGGAGGCTAAAAAGTTTACATCGTAAACAACTTATTATATTATACAGCACTTTCTTCGAATTAAAGGTTGAGCGTTAGGGTAAGTGTTAATTTATGATATTGATTTTGGCATGTTAAAGTTTTTTTTTGCTTTTTTTTTTGACCACAAAAATCACTCTGCAAAGCTATTAAAATTACATCAAATAATCTGCAAAGCTTTTATCTTTAAAAAAAGTGATTTTTAGTACAACTAATTTTGCTGCAACTGGAGTCGTAGAAAAAATGTGTAATTTTTATTTCATTAATACCGTAACTGCGTATTTAATTTCTGGATTCTTAAAGTTTTTTGTTTAAATGCTGTAAATACAAATTAGGACCAGTTTATTGATTGTCTTTAAATTAAATTAATTAAATTGAGATCGCAAACTGATTTAAATTTTAGGTTTACCAGGTGATCAATTTAAATTTTAGATGATATGATTTAAATTGAGCTACTATATAGTACAAAATATCAATCGTATATTTGATTTAATCATTTTATTAACTTTATAAATCTTTTAATAATTTTAGATGAAAACAGGTTGATAAAAATTAAAGAAATGAGTTTCAATTTCTTGAAATTATTTTCGTCATTTGAAGAGATAAGCAAAATTGGCTTTTTTTCGGATGAAAAATTAACTAACATCCATATTTTGTCTTCAAATTATAAAAATGTAGTCATTTCAAACGAACTTAAAAACGAGCTTGACAGCCTAATTAACAATTCAAAAACACCAACAGAATGTTTTAGAAAAGTAATAAGTAGCTTAATCACAGATCCAGTAGTCTGGGCTGCTTCAACTGTTGATAAAATGTTTATGATTCACAAGGAGCAAATTCATGCATGTTTAGGTATTTTAAATTTTAATTTTTTAAAAAAAATAAGATTAAATAATATTTATATTAAGAATTTGTAAACAATAAACATGAGGAATTTAAATTCGATACAACTCGTAAATTGATTTCTCAATTATCATGTGAAGCTCGTCGAGATTTAAAGAAATTAGGCTTTAGAATAGAAACGATAAAAAGTGATAAAAATAGAATAATTGATTATCAAGTATTTGACTCAACTGGAAAAAAAGTCGAAAACTATGAACCATTGGAAAAGAATGAAAGTATAAATGAAGAACAAGAGGATGGAGAGATTGAAATTGAGGAAAATGAAGAAGAATTTTATGATTGATTTAATGTTTTTATTGATTGATTTAATGTGTATTTTTACTAAAAATATGATTTTTTTTTGTAATTTTTATTTTATACCCGTAAGTTTTATATTGTATTAATAACTAATTGTTTTTTTATTTGATTAATTAATTTAAAGACAAGAAAATATAATTTAAATAAAGAAATTTTTATACCTCATTTATTAATTTTCCCAAAAAAATTAAAAATCTGTAAAAAAAGTGAAAACACGCATGGCACATACATTCCACATGTCTGTAAAAATACATAAATACATACATGTCACATGTCTGTAAAAATACATAAATACATTCATGTCACATGTCTGTAAAAATACATAAATACGTACATGTCACATGTCTGTAAAAATTCATAAATACATACATGTAACATGTCTGTAATTGGAACTTTTACATGCATGTCACATAAGGTTTTTCATGATAATACATGCATGTCGCAGACAATTGAATTCAACTGGGAAGTAATCGAGAAGTTTGAATTCATTGTTAATTAGTAATTTTTTTTCTGATGTTTTTTTTTAAATTAAATGTAATTTTTAATAATTGGAATGTTCATTAGAAAATTCCTTTTTAAAAATTTCATTTGTTTTTCAATTATAATGATTTAAAATAAAATTCTTTTTTTTTGAATTTTTTTTAAGTTAGAAATTTCGGCTACAAAAGTAATCGCTATAGGTGAAAAGCCTAATTACAAATAAAAAAATAAACCGCTTAGTGTAAAAGAACGAAAAAAAGTGAGAGGAAATGAAGAAAGAAATTCTGAACGATCTAAAAAATGAAAGAGTTGATATTCAGTTGAGGAATTTGACTTAGATGTGGACTGTTTCTTATGGATGATACATCAGGACTTGCTTTTGGCGTAGTTACTTGCAATGGATTATCAAAAAATAATTTCTTGTAAATCGATTTGATCATCATTTTCGTCTTCTTTAATATGTCTCCATCTTCATCAAGATCATCAATAAAAGTGTTGTAAACCGAATTTCTCTTTTCCAAGTTCTTATGCGTCTTATGCAAACTAGGTTAGAATGGGATTCCCTTTTCATCAAAATAATAAATAACCATAGTCCACCAAAATATGCGAGCGCATATTTCGCATATAAATACACATTGTGTTTTATTCACATCCTGCATTGGGTCAACTTTTTTGGCAAGTTAAAATTTTTTGTCAATTTTCTTTTCCTTATGACTTTTACTTTGAAATTAAAATTTGGAAAAGTAAAGTCTGACTTTGACTTCTTGAAAATTTTTTATCAAAGTTAAAGTCGACTTTGACTTGATGACAATATTTACGAAAAGTCAAGTCTAACCAGAGATGGAATCAGTACAGGGGTACCCAGTATTCAGTAAGTACCAGTACCAACCCGTAAACCAAAAAACGGGAAGAAAAACGCGTTAAAACAAATCAAAAAACGTCAGAAATTAAACGCGTTTAAACAGAATAAAACTTTAAAAAACGAGTAAAAAATTCAATCTTTAAAAATAATACTCAAATAAACGCGTTTAAATTTTAAATTTATAGAATCAATATGCGTTTTTTCGTGGAAAAGCGCGTTTAATTGCTGACGTTTTTTGATTTGTTTTAACGCGTTTTTCTTCCCGTTTTTTGGTTTACGGGAAGGGTAACCAGTATCGGTACAGTACCAGTATTCTATCAGTCAGTACCAGTACAGTACCAGTATTTCAATGTTAAGTACTAGAATCAATTAGCAGTACTTTGAATTTTCTTTTTTTATTCTTTCTAACCAGGGTTTGACTTACAATGCAAGTCGAATTTAAAAATTGAGCATTAGAATGAGCAAACTTCAATCTTTTTCTTCTAATTATAAAACTTAGGGAAATTTTTGTCAATTAAATTTTCGATCTCATACTACTGTGGATAAAAAATTTTCGATTTTTCATTCAAATTCAAATTTTAATAAAAATGAGGAGACCGTATCGGAAATTCGAAAAATTAATTATAGAAAATTATCATAGAAAAAATCGAAAATTTTTATAGAAAAACTTTTTATAGAAAAATAAAATAGAAAAATTTTAGTTCGGAAATTGGATTGAAAATCATTATTTATTTATTCTAAGGCTGAGGCCGTTTGCGACCACTAAATCAACGCCCCGTCAAATAAGGTGGCGTTGTCTCTAGATAATTATTATTTTCAGTAAAAAAATAAAATAAATTTAAAAACACATAAAATTAATTTAGATAAATATTAAAATTTTTTTCAGATGAATAGGTTTCGTCTAAGATTCGGGTAACTTGAGATATTTCACTATATCGATTAGGATCTTTTGAATTTGATTGTTATCATTAATTGATTTTGTATAGATCTGAGCCACTGATTCATTAGTTCAGTCAATGTTCGCTTTAATGTTTACAATATCGTTTGTTTTTAAAGAATTTAAAGTTTCTTGAATATTATTGATGCTAGAGTCTATGTCAGGAATGTTTTCACGTATTAAATTAATATCGTCTTTGAGCACTTGAATTGATAACCAGGGTTTTTCAAAATATGCAAGTTCAACGGGGCCGATATTCACTTTGATATGCGACTTATTTTTAGAAATAATGCGAATTCAAATTTTAGAAATATGCATAAATAAGCAATAATATGCAAATATATGTAACTTAAGAATTAAAAAAGACAATAATTTTTTTATTTTTTTGTTACAAAATGGGTACCTATTAACGTATAAAAGAATTTAAATATGAAAATTCAATTTAGCTTCACTGTTAATATTTAAGGTAGAAATTTTTTCACATATATGCGATTTACAAAGTTAACCACATAAATGTGTAAATTATAATGAGAAAAAAATATCTCATATATGAGTCTACAAAACTCACATAAATGAGTAATTATTTTCTCATTTGATTTTCAGATTTTCTCATTTAACTCCTTGTTATCTATAATTATTATTGAGAACAAAAAAATAAGGATAAAAGATAAATAAAAAATTTATATTTTGATAAAATTTTATTCAGAAAAATCAAGAATAAATATAAAAATTATAAAAATTTAAAAAGACTACACTTAACATTTTCATTAAAAAAAATATTGTCTTTAAAATTAAAAAAATAAAAGAACCATTTTCGGTTTAATTGAATTAATTAAAATCAAATAAAATAAGAATAAAAAAGAAAATTAACAAATTCGGGATAAAAAAAATAAAAAAATTTATTAAAAAGAAAAAGCAATGTTAAGTATAGAATGAAAAAATTTTTTAAATTTTTTACTAAAAAAATATAAAATTACTTACAAAAAAATTATTTTTTTCTGAAATGGATCTGAAAAAAAGAAAAATGTTCGTTTATATAGAGTTAAATTTCTACATAAATGAGTAAAAAATTACTCATTAATATTCTATTTTAAAAAGTTCGTTAAAATGAGAAGATATTTTGCCATTTAGGTTCTGAAGATGTGAAAAATATATTTTTTATTTTGTTGTGCTCATTTATGTTCTTTTCACATCAGTTTTCCACATCAAATATTTACAGTGTTGTTTTCAATTTTCTGGTAGCATCCAATATGACGACTTTTAGAATGAGAGTTGTTTTATATACCTTGACACATGATTTAAATGAGTCTAATGGCCAGTTCTTGTTTAGGGCTTTGTAATCGAGAAGTTCTTTTACTCTGATGTTTGAGTACTCGCTTATTCTGTCGACACATATAATAACATCATAATAATCTTGTTTATATTTTTGCTCATAATATTCTTCATCGTGTTTTTGGTGATCTGTTAAAAATATATGATAGTCAACTGTTGCTTAGATATATTTGAAATCGTCATTGGTACTATTCTATTTTTGATTTTTTTCTCAGCTATTTGTTCATTATTAAATTGTTTTTCTTCGTTTAGGTTGTTAGCGACTTTCTCTGTATTTTTACGAATTCAGTTTAATATATTTTTGGTCCACTTTTGGACTTTCTTTATAGTAACGATGTCATTTTTTTTTTACTTCCATTTTTTCGATATAGAATTTTGCTTAAGATTGTTTTTTTTTCAGTTATTTTTGTTTTTTCTCAGTTGTGATTGGTAGTATTGATATTGTTTGATTGTAAAAATTATGACGAATAATAATTTAGAATTATTAAAACGAATTATTACGAAAAACGATGGGAAACCGTCGATTTTATAAAACTTTCGATTTTTATTAAAATTTTAAAATTAGAAAATTTTAATATATGCGTGTGCATAGAAATTAATTCATGATGGAAAATCATTATAGAAAATAAAAAAAAAAAAAATTTTTTTTGTTGATGATACTTTTAAAATTATTTCTATTTTGATTTAATAATTTAAAAAATATTATTGCTTACCGTAAAACCTTTTTTAGAACTGCCCCCTAAACCAGCTTTATTTTTAGACGAACGGAAATACTAGTTTTTATTTTACAATTTTTAAATAGGCCACTCTATCAGGAATGTCATAATAAGATATTAAATTTATTTTTTTTGTGTTTGATTTTGCCTTTTAAAGAAAATTTTTTACTATACTTTTCTAGCCATTAAAATTATTTAATGGAAAATATATGGTATATAGCCTCCATGATTTTCCATTTTGTAATCAACATATTTTGGAAATTGTTTTCCATGTAATTTTCTATAAATTCGAGACGAAAATTCTATTTTTTCTATATTGAATTTTTCGAAGTTGCGATACACTGCCAAAATGAGCTAGTAGAAAATTTTTCCATGTCATACCGTTACTTAGACGCGGAAAATAAAATTCTATTTATAATATTAATTAGCTAACAAATTTCTTTTCAAACCTTGAGTAAGATCAAAGCATTTTTACCGAAGGTTTATTTAAGAGAGAACTTAAATAACTTAAGGTAAACTTAATTTTCTCTAATAAAGTGCCTTTTCTCAACACCATTGAATAATTATTATTGTTTTTTTGAGTAAAAATAAGAAATTTATAAAAAGAAACCGCTTTTTCCTTTAAAAACTAAAAAGAGGATGAATAATTTTTTATTTTCTCTCAATTAATTATGTGGTTAAAATAATCTGATATTTCTCATGATTTGAAAATGTGAGCTTTTATCTTTGTGGTGTGTATGAATAAAAGTTTCGTTAAGTTTTTTAAATTAATAATTAAATGTTTCTTTTTTAAATTATTCAGTACAAATAATGAGAACTGTTTGTACTGGTAAAAAGTACTGTTTTTTCAGTACTTTAAAAACCAGTAAACAGTACAGTACCAGTTGTACTGAATACTGGAAAAAACTGGTACTGATCCCATCTCTGAGTCTAACTTTGAATATTTTTATCAAGTCAAAGTCGGACTTTTACTTTGGTTTTTCTACTTTTTTGACTAAATTTCTAGTTTAATTCGAAAAAATTTTTTATATAATTTAATTTTTTTACTGAAATTAGACCTAATCTAGCATTATTTAATGTTAAAAATTTTATTTTTGTAACAAAATCACTAAAAAACAATGTAGAATTCAAAAATAAAAGTATAAAGACAAGTTTAGACTTGACTTTGAAAAAAATCTTATCCAAAGTCAAGTCACGACTTTATTTTAATTTTAAATTTCAAGTAAAGTTTTTACTTTACTTTTAATATATATTTTTGCCAAGTAAAGTCTTGACTTGACTTTAATTTTTTTTATTTCAAAGTCAAGTCATTGCTTTACTTTACTTCAGTATTTAGTTGAAAGTCAAGTAACGACTGCACTTTGAAAAAAAAATATTTAAAGTCAAGACAAAAATTTACTTAATTTTTAAAAATAAATCTAAGTAAAGTATTTACTTAACCCTTTAACTACCACACCCTTTAGACCTCTTCAGAAAAATTTCAAATTTTTACCATATTTTTGTTTTAATCTGAAACTTGGTTTAAGTTTTAAAGAGCTTATATTCGGTTTTATAAGTCCTTAAATCGATTAGGGTTTAATTAAAAATATAAATTAAATAATAAAACTTTATTTAATAATAATGGCCACTTCTAGCCTAACTAATAAATATATAACAAATTATAATGAGATCTCTTAAAAATAATAAACAAGATTTCTAAATTAAAATGAAATAAACACTGTGATTTTATGAGGTATAGTCAACGAGGCACCTAATTTCCAGTTGACTTCTATTTAAAAAGAGCTAATTCCTCTGTTTGTTTGACTTTTATGAAAATTCCCTTTAG
>NTPY01000914.1:59310-74821 GCA_002922825.1 Brachionus calyciflorus | reverse complement strand
ACGGAAATATCTCAAAAGTCACGCAGATCTCAAAAAGAGCGCCTTTATGTCATAAATTATTTGAAAAAAGTTTTCAAACAGAGTTCAGCTGGAATTTTTTGCTCTGGTTGACTATAGATGGATTTTATACTTGATATCTTAGTAATTATAAATTACTTATCTAACAAGTATAAATACAGCTAAATTAAATGCACTTTAGAAGAGGAGTTGAAGTCATAGATGAGGACTACAACATAAGAATAAAAAAGTAAAAAAAATTATTTTTTTCAATGAAAAAAAAAATGTTTCAAAATTGCAACATTGATTTAAAGCTCACTCAAGAAATTTTTTAATTTATCAGGGTTTTTTTATTAAAAAGAAACGTAATTTCATTATAAAAGTTTCAGATTTAAAATTTTTCTTTTTAATTTATTTTAAATACTTAAAATAATTTTTTTTATATTATTTGAATAATTATAATCAAGTTTTATTAAGAAATGTTATCAATTTTTCTTCTTTAAGGTGTAATATTTTCTACTTCGTCTTCCTATTCTATATAAAGCATGGAACATATCGCATTAGTCCACTTTGCTCATGTATTTATTATAATCTCTAACTATGGAAGGACAATCGACTTTTATATTTTCTTTGGACGATTTATACAACCTCAAAACATGACCAATAGGTTTGAACTATAAATTTTAATAATCTTGAGTTTTATATGGTGAACCCAATGGTCTGTAATTTATTTTTCATTGTTTTTTTTGCGATTTTTGTTAAACTGTTTTCATTAATATTTTTTATTTTTAAAAATTTAAAAAAGAATCAATAATAAAAAATTAATGTTGCATTTTTGAAACATCCTTTAAAATAAAAAAAAATGACAATTCTAAAAACAAAAAACATTTTTTTCTGGTTTTTATTATTAAACACACTCAATTAGGCTTAAATAATTTATTTTAAATATCTCCATAAAATTGTTCATGAATCGGCTTAACTTAAAGTATTCGAAAATGTAAAAATTAATTTGTGACTTATTTTTCAAATTCGGAGTAACTTAGCTAAAACTTTTTTTTTTATATTTAAAAAAAATAATTAAATCTGGTTGTGTTGAGATTAAAGAATAAAAAAATAAAAAAAAATAATGTTTTTTAATTATACAGATTTAAAAACATGTGTTTTTTCTTGTGTTAAAATTTTGAAACATTGGTAGTTAAAGGGTTAACTTTGACTTTTTCACTTTGACTTTTGACCAACTCTGTTGTACAATTTTTTGCATACTTTAAAATCAGATGCAGCAAACTATGCTTCACTACGTAATAATTTTATTTGTAGGCAAAAGTACTTTTAACTGCTTTGCAGATCAATTTTTGTTGATAAAAAAATAAGGAAAAGAAAATTGACAAAAAATTTTAACATGCCAACATTTTTAGCCTTTTTATTAATTATTTAAATTTAAAGATTTTTTTACCAATAATTTTAAAAAAAATTCAGTCTTTTTTTTCTTTTTTTTTAAATTTAAATAAATAATTTTCGAAATAGTTTTTAATTTTTAATCAAAAAATAATAAAATGAATCTCTTTTGACGCATTTTTAAAAGAAAAATAAAATAATAGATTTTTCAAAAGTATTTAATTTATTAAAAAATTCCTTAAAAAAATATATTTCAATTTCTGAGAAAAAGGATTTAAAAATGAATTTTTATATTTCCAATTAGCCAATTTTATTTAAATTTTTTCTAATTATATGCCTAATTTATAATAAAAATCCTGTGTAAATAATGTGCTTTTATCATTAGATTTTCAGTTAATCCAATTTCTTAAAAACTAATGCATAAATTATCACTTTCACTATACTATCACTTTTTTTTAAAAAATTATCTTCCTTTAGTATGAAAAACTTTTGTTCTTATTTTATATTTGTTACACTTAATTTTGAAATTTTCACACAATTAACAATTAGTTCCGATGCTTTTAATAAAAATAACAATTTTGACTTTTTGGATGATTCATTGGTTATTTTGAAAAATCTTTCTCACACTAGAACCAAATGCTTCGCAGAATGTTTAGTTGATTCGACATGTTTTTTTGTTATCTATAAATCTGAGATATGTAGACTTTACAACAAATATGCATTAGTAAAAAAAGTGTTAGCAAATAATTCTTTTTTTTATTCAAAACGGTAAATATATTAAATTGCAATAATTTTTTAAAAATTTCAAAAGTTTTTTTTTGTTGAAGTTCTGTAGGTGAGAATTTGAATGACTATTTTACAACAACGTCAACAACCTCTTTGCCACCAGTAAATATTTCATCAGTAAATAATCCATATGGTGTGAATTGGGGTGATTGGGGTCCGATCGAATTATGTGATCAAAATGACTATGTAGTTGGATTTCGTACAAAACTTCATCCAATACAAGCTAGTGGTTTAGACGATACAGCTCTTAATGGTGTTGAAATGATTTGTTCTAATGGTAAAAGGATAAAAAGTACGGAAGGCCAATATGGTTATTGGGATTCAAGTTTTAGAAATTGTTCAAACGGACAAAAAATAATTGGTTTTTCTTATGGAATTCATGCAAAAGAAGGAGTTGACGATGATACAGCAACAAATGTGATTAGATTGTTATGTACTGATGGCTCAAACATAGCTTCACTTGAAGGAACATGGAGTACTTCAATTATTTCAGTACAATGTCCTTATGGCGCTATTGTTGGGTTTAGAACACAAGTTGAAAAAGAAATTTCTGATGATAACACAGGATTAAATAATATTGAGTTTATTTGTGAATGAATAAATTAAAACTAAACTGTTTTTTATTAAATCAATTTTTTAAGCAGATCGAAAAAAAAGTAAATTTAA
The DNA here is from genome assembly GCA_002922825.1 of Brachionus calyciflorus. Classification (NCBI taxonomy): domain Eukaryota; kingdom Metazoa; phylum Rotifera; class Eurotatoria; order Ploima; family Brachionidae; genus Brachionus; species Brachionus calyciflorus. Next base: position 71,977 of record NTPY01000914.1, on the reverse strand, counting down.
TATATTTGCTATTTTGGTCGTAACCAAGTCTAATTACTAGTGATGGACAGCGGTGGCATGATAACCGGGAGTCACCGGTAGAATTTTAAACAGTGACCTCTCCGGGGATGTTCCAATGGAGCGGTTACTCGGCAGAGCGTAGGATAGCTGAGCGGTGAAAAAAAAGGAGAAATTTTTACGGGGCAGTAGCGCGTGCAGGAGGGGACCCCGAAAGCGGTATCGGTGGCGGTTGAAAAATATGGAACGGTGCCGATAGCGGCTAAAAAAGATTGAGCAGTATGGATGGCAGGGATGGATAATTTCTATTTTTAGAAATTTGAAAGAGGATTTAGAAGAAAATTGTTATATTTTTTTAAAGACTACTCCTTTTTAAACTTATCCTTTTTATTTTAATAGGCTTTAAAAAAATTGATTAGTAAAAATAAATTTAGGAATAAAAAAAGAAAAGTTGAGTAAGCAGATGTATTATTAGAGACTGTCTCCGATCACTGAAAACTATCCCCGCTACTGTCTCTGACTAACGGAAGCCTCCCCCGATACTGTCACCGGTCACCTTTTTTTGAGGAGATTTCACCGGGATAACCTCCGCTTCCCCGGTGTTAAACAACTTTTAATCCTGAATAAAATGATATATAACATCATTCATAAAAATGAATTTTTTGTCTTTTCTTTATGGTCTAGTGTAAATTTTACGCACTTTTCAAATTTTAATATCTAAACTTCAGTAATAGGAATCTCAGAGATCTTAGGAGAAAAATTACCTTATACATTCCTCTTTTGAATACTTGTATGTATTTTAAATGAAAATTAATAAAAATGAAAAAATGCATTTTTAGATGATTTACTTCCGGATACCGTAGTATGCAAATGGAAAATCTAAGACAAATGAAATTCATATTTTTATAATTTGCAAAAGATGAGCTTTAAAATAATATATAAAACATATAGAAAAAAAGATTTTTGAAAGATTTTTTGGACACCAAGGAAGGACTGATAGTGGACATGTTTAAAATTTTTTGTAAATTTTTTTTTTCTTATTTTTTTGATCAGCAAAAAACCGCTTTACAAAGCACTTTATACTACTTTTGTTAACAGTTTTCAGGTTTTTTTTGCTGGTGTGCTAAATTATTTTTGCATAATTTCAGAAATCTAGCAAGTTTTTTGCTTTTTTCTTATTTTAATATTTTTTTTCTTCTGAAAAATTAAAATTTCTAAAATCTTTTTTAAATTTATATAAAAAAAATTTTGGAACAAATTTTGCTTCATCATGTGATTAACACTAATATATTAAAATTTTTATTCCAAAAAATTTCTGACAAAATACGGAATTAAAATTGCACATTTTTTGCAGGCTCCAAAATCAGATGCAGCAAATTTTGCTTCTCTCCGTACCAGTATTTTTTGTGAGCAAAAGCATATTGATGTTAAGTTTTTTTTTAAATATTAAACTAAAATAGATGAACGATGATTACTTTAATTGCGTCATTGATAAGCCGGGTCTAGTCGCTTATGTTATCGGTCGATAAGCGAATAGGTTAACCGAGGGACCATGGTCGGATAGGTTATCTACTAGATAACATAATTGTTATCTATAAGATATGTTATCTAAGATAACATAATTAGTTGACCGATAACCAAAATTAAATTTCGATAACAGAATTCAAACAATAATAAATTTTTGTTAACAATTATTTTACGAAACTTATTTTGCTAAATAAGGAGGCTTAGTTTACCAAACTTACTAAAAAAATTGATCTAGCCATGTGAAAAAAAATTCATTTTCGACTAACAGAACCAAATCGGCATTTTAAATCCAACTTTTATGCACTATAAACTTAACAAATATATATGTGAGTTTATTTTTATAAAATTAAAGGCCCTTAAAAGTAAAAAAAAAACTTTTTTTCATTGTTCATTGGTCATTAAAAATTATGTTCCGAAAAATTTAATAAAGGTAAAGTATAAAAGAGTTAACTTAAATAAAACTGAAAAGAGAATGTCTATTAGACTTTAAACTGAGACTTATCTTATCTTTTTCTGATTATCCGTTACAAAATAAAAAGTGATCAAAGTCTAATACAAATCCTGTTAACTTCTTTATGTTATAGTAATTGATAACTTAATTTAAGTCACGATAACATATTTCAAGTTTCGATAACCAAATTTAGGAAAAAAAAATTTTTATCTAGTAGATAACCTATCCGACCATGGTCACCCCGATAACCTATTTGGTTATCGACCGATAACATAACCGACTAGTCACGATTAGCCTAGCGAGAGAACAGGACTTTGTTTCGGCGTGGTAGAATCCAATCATGTAAGAGATGATCGGAGAAAATGCGAACGATATATCAAGAAAAATTAATCTTAAAACTGAAGAATATTAGTTGACGACTGGTTTTTTTGGTGGGAAGTACACCTTTTATTTATTGGTACAAAAATTGAATGCTTAAAAAAATTTAGCTCATTCAGAGTAAAAAGGAAATAATTTTTAATATTCAAATCTTAATATTTTTTCATTAAAGAAAAAAATTTGAACAGCTTTTTTATATTTCAAAAGTTAATTTGATAAAAGGCCGCTTCTAGCCATAAATAATAACAAAAAAAAAAGAAAAATAACAACAGAAAAATAATAAATTTCTATTTCTTAAAAAAATAAAACAAAACAACGAGCTTCTTTTTATAAATATTTAAAGTTTTTAAAGTCATGTTTTACCATGCTTTCAACATGTGTAAATCATATATAACATTTAATAATTAAATAAAGTAACTGATCAGACAAATAGTTGTAAAATTATATTGAGAATTACAACATGAAAACGAAACCTTGAATAAGAGGACCAATTTTTTTTTAAAACTTTTAATAATTTAAGATTACTTTTTTTTTTGAAAAAACAATTCTAATATATTCAATAAATCTCTAAAAACGTGCTGGTTTCATAAAGTTATTGCAAAAAAATTTTCTCAATCTGAATTTCTAAAAAAAAAACGAAAACTTTAATAAAAACTTCCATTTTAGAATTTCACTTAAACAATCACTTTTAATTAAACAATAACAGAAATATTAAACAATAATTTTTTTTATTAATTATTTAGAACTAAATGAGAGGAAAAAAACTACCGTAATTATTCGCCCTGGGCTCATGTGCTTATATATGAGTTCAGGTTTAGGCACATGTGCTTATACTGAGTTTATAAAATTTTTGCGGTCGGATTGTAATGCCGCACCAAAAATTGATTTACAAATTGTAACAGGTACCACAACCCGAAAAATTAATAAAAATAAATCAAAATTTATATTTAGAAAAATAATAAAAAAAAATTACGTTTCGGCTTGTGGTGCAATTCACTAAAAGTCGAAATTTTTGAATTTTCAACAAATTTTCTTTTTAATACAAAAATTCTGAAAAAAAAAATTTAATGAGTTGTCGATTTCAAAAAATAATTTAAAAAAATTTTAAAAATTTAGAAATTAAAATTTAAATAAAAACGAAAAAAGTTACAATTCAATTGCTAAAAAAGCACAAATTGATAGGGGTATTATTACTGGTTGGGTCAATGCAAAAGATAATTTCGTTTTTACTTAAATTTGAATTTCTTTGTAAAGATTCATAATAAAGAATTATCTTAGTCTTAAATTACAAAGTGTAATACTGTCTTTCATTTCCTTCTAAAGAACTTCCTATGACAATACGACTCTAAATGGTGTTGAACTAATTTGTTCTAACGGAAAGAAGATCAAAAGTAGCGAAGGCCAATGGGGCTCTTGGGATTCAAATTTTAGTAATTGTCCAAGTAGGCATAGTGTTTCTGGTGTCTATTATGGAATTGAACAAAAAGTTAATGGAGATGACACAGCTCTTAATTTGATTATCTTTATTTTTCTTTTATAGATTATCTTTATTTTTCTTTTAATTTAACGTTAAGCTTAATTAAAAGAGACTATAATTTCAATTTTGTATGTTCTATTTCGAATAAGGTACATAATATAAACAGAGATACTTTACTGCCATATAAAGAAAAAAATTTAAAAGCATTAGATAAAATTATAAAAACTTCTTTTGAATTTGATTTAAATTTTAATTTCCTTAAAGGCGTAATAAATGAAACATTTAAAGAACTCAAATTAGAATTTAGTTGGTTAGAAAACTTCAAACCTTTTTTGTTCTATATTATTAAACCTAATTTATCTTTGATAACCGTACATAACTCGAGAAGTGAACTTTCAATTTATAGTAATTTTACTTCTAAATGTTTAAGTAATACTTGTAGAATTTGTAATTTTATAAATTGTAGTTGTTACCTTAAAGTAAATGGGAAAATTCTTCCTTTTTGTGACAGTGGTAATTGTCAATCAACTAATTTAGTATATATAAATTCTTGTTTTAAATGTAGTATTTACTATATTGGTGAAACTTCAAAAAGTCTTAATGAAAGAATTTCACAGCATTTATATAATATTAAGAAATTCAGACCTTATATTGATGAAAATGAAGTGGCTAATCATTTTAGGAAAGTAGGTCATGTTATAAAAAATGATTTTAGGGTAAATATATTTAAGATTAATTTAGAAGACAGTTTTAGTCGCAAATCATTTGAAGCAAACTTAATGAATTTTTTCATAAATAACTTTAATTCTGAAATCTTAAATGTAAAAATACCTAAACAAAAATATAGTAAATATTTATGCTTTCAGTGAAATTATTATAATATTACTATATTAAAATATGATTTTTTAATTTTGAAAGAAGCGTTTTTTTTATATTTTTAATTTTTTCTTATTTTTCTCATGTTTTTTCTAAACTAAAAATTATTTTTATTTTATTTCTCTATTCTTTCATTTTAATATTGTATTTATTTAATTTTTAATTTTATATTTATTTCTTGTATTTTTAGACCCTGAAGAAGCCCCAAGGGCGAAATAAGCTTATCGGTGTCATTTAATCGAATTATTTTAATCGAACTATTTTTTGTTTTTTTAAATAAACGATTTCAAACAAAATCAAAAAAATTTTTATTATTTTTAAGAAATTAAAATTTAAATAAAAACGAAAAAAGTTACAATTCAATTGCTAAAAAAGCACAAATTGATAGGGGTATTATTACTGGTTGGGTCAATGCAAAAGATAATTTCGTTTTTACTTAAATTTGAATTTCTTTGTAAAGATTCATAATAAAGAATTATCTTAGTCTTAAATTACAAAGTGTAATACTGTCTTTCATTTCCTTCTAAAGAACTTCCTATGACAATACGGCTCTAAATGGTGTTGAACTAATTTGTTCTAACGGAAAGAAGATCAAAAGTAGCGAAGGCCAATGGGGCTCTTGGGATTCAAATTTTAGTAATTGTCCAAGTAGGCATAGTGTTTCTGGTGTCTATTATGGAATTGAACAAAAAGTTAATGGAGATGACACAGCTCTAAATTTGATTCGATTAAAATGTACAGATGGTTCAAATATTACATCACTTGAAGGGCCTCGGAGTACATCAATAATTCCATTGACATGTCCGTATGGTTCTATTGTTGGATTAAAAACTCAAATAGAGCCAATTAATTCCGATAACACAGCATTAAAAAATATTGAATTTATTTGCAAATAAACTAAGATTATTATTAAATTACATACAATTTTGAATCGTTTCAATTTTATAAATTTGAAAGAATTCAAAAAAAATATTTTAAAAATAAATGGGAGTAAATTTTGCAATAAAGAAACATTATATTCATAAAAAAAAATTTACGTTAAAAAAAGTTTAGAATGGTAAAATGGATATGATGTTTTGGAATGTAAAAAAAAATTTTTTTGGACACACCAGAACATCCTGGCATACTTAGATAAATTATAAAAAATAAAATTAGCATAATAAGACTCAAAATTGTTGAATATTAAACAATACTAAAATTCAAAAATTTGAGTTTTTTAAGTGCTAATTTTAATCTTAGAAATTGTCTGGGTATGCTAGGATATTCCGAAATGTAAAATAAAATTTTTTTGTACACACCAGAAAATCCTGGTATGCTTAGATAAATTATAAAAAATGATTTTTTATTTTGGTTTTATATTTTTTATAAATATTAAAGAAAAACTAAATACATCAAATTCATACCATGAATTTAATTTTAAAAAAATATGTAAATTTAATTACAAATTTTTAATTTTTAACTTTTTTTTAACATATTTTTTGATTTTCATTTAGATTGCAATTTTTCAAAATTGTATGTTTATTTTTTATAAAACACAAAAAATCATTTCACTAATAAATTAAAATTATTGGTCTTAGACTTTTTTCGCATTTTAATACTAAAGTTTTTGCTATTTGGAATTATTGACACTGTATCAAACATTTTATGATTGATCTTTATTCGCACAATTTTAACTAGTTCAGTTTGCAATTTATTTTTAATAGTGCATCATTTTGCTTCCGTTTTTGACTTTCTGGTATCCTCATGAAATTTGAAATGGTACCTTTTCTGGGCTTTTTTCTGAGGTATGTCTTGTTTGCTCCTGGAATTGTTAAATACTCTATTGTTATTGCTCAAAAATTTGATTAAATATATAATCAAATGATAAACGTTTCCAAAAGTTCAAAATAGCAAGTATTTATTTCCTCTGGTATGAATTTTTGAGGAATCTTACTAATACGGTCTCAAAAAAGAAATAATATTTAAAAAAAAAGAAAACAACCTAAGTTTATATTTTTATCGGTCAAATTTAACATGTGTTGAGCTGGATTTGTGTTTTTGTTTCTGTTATGTGTTGGTTTTGTTACACTGTTTTTGCACACTTTTTAAATTTTGTTCATTATGTGGTTAATTTTGTTTTGGATTCTACTGAATTTAAAATTTAAATTAAATTTTTAATTAAGATTTGAGCCTACCAGAATTTAAGAATAATTCGATACTTTAAGAAAAAAAAATTTATTAATTAAATTTTAAAAACTAAAACATTTAAAAAGTCTTAAGTTAAGAAAAAAAAATTTTTTTATTTTGAATTAAATAAATAACAAATAAGTGTCACAAAGCTCATATTCAAATCGCCATATTAAATTTCTTTAAAAATTTGGTATGACTTTCGATATTTAACATGTAAATCAATACTTCAAATTTTTTTTATTAAAATTTTTTGAAGCTTTCCTGTAAATTCTTTTATTTAAATAATTCTATAAATTCGTTCAAATTGAATTTAGTTAATTGATCTGTTTTTTTAACAATAAATTGTTAGAAATTTTAATTTCTAAATTTTTTTTAGACAGCCAATATAGGGGGCTGTGAAGTTTATTTCAATTCGCTCATTTCAATTCAGCATTTTTAATGCTATTTTTTTGAGAAATTGATTTTTCCTAAAGTTTAAATTGCTACAATTTGTAACATTTTTGCTACATTTAACAAAAAAGAAAAAAAAATTTTCTTTCCAATGGATCCTTTTTTCCAGAACTGACTTAATGTTGAGTTAGTTTGAATTAAAACCTATTCAGTTCTCATTAAAATAGTGTTTTAATATTTATACTAAATATAATTTTTTTAAGAAGTGTTCAAATCCATCAGCCGGGACTTTTTTTTCAAGTCAAAATAAACTAAACATTATCATTATTCTAGTGAAAGTAAAATTTGGAATAAAAATATTTTTCATATTTCGGTGTAGGAAAGTTGTTACCTTTTGTAGCAATTTAAAGCTAAAAAAAAGTATAAAAATAAAAAAGTTATATCAAATTGATCGAATTGAAATGAGTGAATTGAAATGAACTTCACAGCCCCCCAATATAGTTTGTTCAACAAAAAAAATTTAAAAATAAAAGTCGAATTTTAAATACAGAGGAATACGTCTATAGGTAACACGGTTTTAAGAAATATTCGGGTATAGAAAACGATCCTCTAGTAAGAACAAAAACTTCTTCTTTCCTTACAATAAGAATAATGTCTTTTATAAGAAAATTGTTTATAGTGAGACATTTTTTTAGAAAACAAATTGTTATATTTTTTAACTTCTCTTCTCTATTCTTTTTACTTTAACGTCCTCGTGACGTTGTGATATATAATAAATAATAAAATAAGAAAAGGGTTTCTTCACTATACTTTATTTCACTATAACTAAATAATAAACTAAACTAAAAAAACTAAACTAAATAATAAACAAAATAATAATACTACCAAAACTAAAAAAATAATAATCTCTTCTCTTTATACTTTAAAATTTCAATTTAAACAAAAAAAAACAACAACAAAGAAAAAAAAAGAAAAACAAAACTAAATTATTTTTTGAGCTGCTAACATCACTCACCCTGTTTAGAAGAGGACTATTGGTCTTCTAACATACATGCTTCTTTGCCTCGGCTCTTTAGGACGTCGTTGTAGGTTGGAGCGTGTTGGGCCACGTCGAGCTGATGCTACTTCGCTTAGCCATCGACCATCTCGACCAGTAAATACCCTGAAATTATTGACCAGGCAACTTTCCAACGCTATTAGGCGTATCGTTCCGTTGGGTCTCATATTACCTCTAATGGTTCTATTGTCTTGGTGCGTTGTTCTAATTGTTGAGTCATTGACGTTGATTTGATTTTCAGTCGTCGCAGTATTTTGTTCGGTACGTTGTTGTTGTGTGTCGTTTGCTATATTCAATAAACGGATGGGTAATATTTCGTTGACTTGTTCAGTTGGACGTTGTTGTCTGCGATTATCTTCCGTATTGTAAATGCGGCTGACCGTTTCGACCACTTGCCCTTGAATTCGGCTGACTCTCGACACCTACGTACTTGGGAATTGGTTGAACCTGAAAATCCCATTACTGCGATTTGGTCTAAATTGGAGACTTGGTCTCTCGAACCTTTGTGTTTCGTCCAATACTATTGGGCATGCGTGATTTAAGCATCTTCCGTTGTCGATTGGATCGTAAAAGGACATAAATACAACGGTGTCATGTCTATTTGTGTCCATATCTTCCATTATTCGGAAATATCGGATTGGTCCAATTCGGCGTAATTGATCAATATAAAAATTTTGCTCATTAGACGTGGTATCATTTGGAAAGCATCTAATAATAATCTGGTTGGAGTTTTCGACTTGTCGGTACATCGTTTTATTAAATTTTAAGTTAATTTTAGATTTTTGTTGAAGAAATAGAAACTTTTTTTTTTTTTTTATAATTTTCAAAAATAATTTTAAAATTTTAAATTTAAATAATAAAATAAAAAATTTAAATTAATTAATTTTTTTTTTTTAGAGTTGTGCTGTCATAAAAAATGTCTTCTATGAATGTTAGAAATTTTTTAAAAAATATATATAACTTTTATGCGATTCTGTAAATTTTAGCAATGAACGGTTTAATATTATTATTATTATCTAAACTTGTCGTGTTCGAATCGGTCTGGTGGTCTTCTAGTACGTTGTGGGCGATCCGGTACGTAAATTTCATTGGTTATTTTTATGTCATAATTTGGATCTTTTCTAGTAGAATTTTCTTGTGTGTTAATATTTGGGTTTGTCTTGTTGTTTTCTATGACTGTGTCTATATTTATATCCGGTTGATCCATGTTTTCGGTTCGACTATTTGAAGTTGAAGGTTCAGCTATATTGATTTCGCCTACTTCTTCTATGTTGTCATTTTTGACTTTTTTATAGTTTTTATTTTTATTTGGCTTAGCTTTTATTGCTCTCTCTAGTAATTCTTTAGCCCTATTTGTTTTTGCCTTATTTTTAATTTTTGACGTTCTTTGTGGCTTATTTGTTTCGTTTCTTTCTGCTTCAGCGTTGTAAAAATGTCTTTTGAGTCTAACTCTATTCACGGTCATTTGACGTCCTTTTTTATTGAGTGGTTTAATTATATAATTAGTGTCTTTTATATTCTCAATAATTTTATATGGACCCTTCCATTTAAATATAAATTTTTTACATTGCCCGTTTCTTATCTCTTCATTTTTTAACCAAACTGAATCGCCCTTTTTGAAAGGCGCTGCCATCACGTTTCGGTTGAAAAGGATTTTAGCTTTTAACATGCGTGAGTCACGATTTTTTCTGACGTTGTCGTGGGCTTTTTTTAAGGTCTCTTTTATTTTAATTGCGTAACCCTCGGGGTCAAATTTTATCCTAATTTTTGGTACGTCGTAAATCAGATCTATTGGTAATTTTGGTTTGTGTCCGAACATTAATTCATATGGTGTTGTCTTAGTAGTGGAGTGTACGGCTGAGTTATAGGCCATACTTAAATAGTTTAGGAGTTCATCCCAATCATCGTGGTTGTCGTTTATGTAACAAGTTATCATGCGTTTCAGCGTCCTGTTAACTCTCTCACTAAGGCCATCGCATTTTGGGTGAAAAGGAGTAGTTCTTAGACGTTGGACATCGAGAAGTTGCCATATTTCATCCAATAACTGTGCTTGATGATTTCTTCCTTGGTCAGAAAGAATAGCATCTGGGATTCCAAACCTACAAATAAAGTTAAGTAAGCACTTAGCTGTCGTTTTGGCATCTATGTTCTTAATCGGGAATATTTCGAGCCATTTTGTGAAGTGGTCGACAACAATTAAAATATATTTATACCCATTTCTGCTTGTTTTAAGCGGGCCTAGGATGTCCGTGGTAATAATTTCTAGTGGTTTTTGGCTCAAGATTGGACTTAGTGGTATTTTTGCGGTCCTTAGTGGGTCCGACGTTTTTTGACAAATACTGCATTTTTCTATAAAATTTTTTATTTCAGCGTAGTATTTTGGCCAAAAAAATTTTTCTTTGATGCGTTCGAAGGTTTTTTCTAATTTTAAGTGTCCGTTGAAAATCGATGAGTGTTCATGTTCCATAATTTTTTCTCTATCTATCTTTGGTACTACAAATTGGACGACTTTGTTTTCTCCTACTTGGATTACTCTATATAAAATATCTCTGTCTATTTTTAGGTTATCTTTTTCTCTTAAATAGACTATTCTGTCATTGTTTAACGAGCTTTTGTCATACTTTAGGCTATCGACTTTGTTTTCAATTATTTTTTTAATCCACACTATGTCCTCGTCGTCTTTCTGAGATACATTCTCTTCGACGTTTTTGAATAGGATTGTATTAATCACGGATGTGTCAATTACATTATTTTCTTCTTCGACATCAGTCCATTCTTCCTCTTCGAAAATAGTTTCGAGTTTATTGAATGGTTCGTTTTCGTACACAACATTATTTAGAATAGAGTCTTCATCTTCCTGTGAAGTTTCGGTTTCTCTATTAATAGGCCATCTAGAAAGTCCGTCGGCGTTGCCGTTCTTACTACCGGGTCGATTTTCTATATCGAAATCGAACATTTCCAATCTAATAATCCATCTTGCTAGACGTGGTGCAGGGTTTTTAACTGTATTAATCCATTTGAGTGGTTGGTGATCTGTTATAACTGTTGCTACGTTACCATAAAGAAATTTTTTGAAATGTTCCATGGCGTTTACGATCGCCAGCATTTCTTTTTCGGATGTTGAGTATCTTTGCTCCGTTTTGCTTAATTTCCGTGAGTAGTAAGCGATAGGTTTTAAATTGCCTTCCTCGTCTTTTTGTGATAAAACTGCGCCAATACCAATGTTGCAAGCGTCAACTTCTAAATAGAATCTTTTTTTAAAGTCTGGTAGGGTTAGAATAGGTTCCTTAGTTAGTGCTTCTTTTAGTGTGTCAAATGCTGTTTGGCATTCTTTGTCCCAAATAAACTTTACGTTGTTTTTCGTTAGTTCGTGTAATGGGTATGCTATTTTACCGTAATCTTTTACGAATTTTCTATAATGAGATAAATGCGAGTGTCTCTTCGACGTTTTTTGGCTCTTCATTTTTTGCGACAACTTCGATTTTGTCGTCTGATGGTCTAATTGTACCATTTTTTACTACATGACCGAGGAAATTTATTGATGTCTGGAAAAATTGACATTTTTGGCTCTTTATTTTTAAGTTGTGTTTTTTGATTATTTCGAATATTAGTTGTAGATGGAAAAAATGATCCTCAATGTTTTCTGAAAAAACTATCACGTCGTCCAGGTATACCCAGCAACATATACCTATCAGTTTTTTAAAAATTTTGTTCATAAATCTCTGGAACGTTGCACCTGAGTTAGTTTGTCCCATTGGCATGACGTTGAACTCGAAATGACCGAACTCACAAGTAAATGCGGTATACTTTTTGCTGCTCTCTTCCACTGTTATTTGGAAATATCCTGAGAGGAAGTCGAGTTTAGAGATTACTCTCGCTTTCTTAAGACTGTATAAAAGGACGTCGACTCTTGGAAGTGGGTAACAATCCCTAACTGTGAGTTTATTTAGTTTACGATAATCTATGGTAAGTCTTATACTTCCATCTGCTTTTTTGACTAGGTAAACTGGTGATGAATATGGTGACTTGCTTGGTCTAATTAAATTAGATTCTAACATTTCGTTAATAATTTGTTCGAATTCGTTTCTTTTACCGAATGGTACGGGACGTGTTTTAAAGTTGAATGGTGTATAATCGTACAATTCGATACTGTGACTAATTTCTGTTGTTGGTGTCAAGTCTTTAAGGTTTTTCGCTGAGAGTTCGGAGATGTTGTCTTCGACTAACTTTCTACACCTTTCTAACTCTTCCGTCGTAAACTGGTTTTCAATTTCAGTGATATTGTTCACACAATTGTAGATGTTGTCGTGTATTAACTCGTCAATGTATTTTCTTGGATTTATCT
>NTPY01000914.1:32314-44088 GCA_002922825.1 Brachionus calyciflorus | reverse complement strand
AACTTTTTTTTTTGTTGTTTTTGAATTGAGTCATGAACTGGTGAATTGATACCATACATCAAATCGCCCATAAAATCGGAGATACACTGTATATCAATAATCTAATTAAGCGACAGAGACTTTAACGGTCAAATAACTTCTAATTACAGTTTAGAATACAAAAATTTTTTTTTTAAACATAATAGATCGAAGTACTTGATCTAAGTCTTATTAATTTTATAAAGTTTAGGATCAATTGTTTGATAATTTAGAAAAAATCTTTAAAATTATTTAATTAATTTATTTATTTTATTTATAATAACAAAGCGATTTTCGAAAATCAGAATAAAATTTTTTCATCTCAAAATTTTTCAAAAAAAATTAATTTTTTTCTGAGTAAAACTGAGTTATACTGAGTTAGTACATAGCTCAGATTTCTCTTAATTTTTTTCTGGGTTAACAACCAAATAGCCCAGTAACTTAGTTGCTCAGTAGAAACCTCACATCGGTTTAAAAAGTTATATCAAATTGGCTGCAATATTTTGTAGAAAAATTATAATTTTTATTAAAAAAAAAATTAATTTTATGTTTGAAAATTACAGAATGACATTTTCAACTTAATCTAAACTGATTTATTTCTTAAACATAAAATGGTTCTAATCTGAGTAAAAAAATAAAATATTTTTTTGACATTTTTCTTTTTATTAAGATGGAGAATAAAATGAATGTTTAATAATTTTCAATTGGAAAAAAACTTCTTCACTTATAAACTGTGTTTTTCCTTTCGCATTAAACTAACACTTTTAGATTAATTTAGAAGAAATATTTTTTATAATAAAGTCAAAAAGAGTAAAAAAGAATTTTTTTAAAATAAAAAGAGTAGATAAGAATTATAATTTTTGCAAAAAGATTAAATAAAAATTTTTTTTAACGAATAAGGGTAAAATAGAATTTTATTTTTATGAAAAAGATTTAATTTTATTATTTTACCTTAATTGATTGTGCAAGTATCAGCTGAATTAACGTAGCAGAAAACATTTTTTTTAAAATGTCCCAAATTATAAACCGTAGTCGACTAAAAATCTAATAACTTCTATTAATTACAATTAAATAAATTCATCTTTTTTTTTAATCTTGTATAACTTATAATTCTTTAACATTCTTGAGAGGGAAATTTTCAATTCTAATGTTATTTCCAAAAAAACTAAGGAAAAAACATTTTAAGTAAAACTACTAAATAAATAAGTTAGACATTAAATCTATTATAACTAAGAAGAGTTATTAGGCTCAAAGAACACCGAAAATCCGAATACGGTTATTTGGGACACTATACAAAAGACAAAGTGATTCAAAAGTGAACAATTGTTGAAATATTACAAATTATTTATATGATGTTTAGCTCTTTAATTGATTTTATGCCGATTTTTAGATTTAACAGTTAGATTTTAGGAAAAATAAATCATAAAAATAAAATTCTATTTTGCCTTTTTTCGTTTATAATTATTTCTTTTTTACACTTTTTCATAAAAAAATATTTCGATTTTAATCTTTTTCATGAAAATAAAATTCTTTTTTGCCCTTTTACGTTTAAAAATATTTCGATTTTGCTCTTTTTCATTAAAAAAAATTCTATTTTGCCTTTTTTCGTTTATAATTATTTCTTTTTTACACTTTTTCATAAAAAAATATTTCGATTTTAATCTTTTTTCTATGAAAATAAAATTCTATTTTGCCCTTTTTCGTTTAAAAATATTTCGATTTTGCTCTTTTTCATAAAAATAAAATTCTATTTTTCCTTTTTTCGTTTATAATTATTTCTTTTTTACACTTTTTCATAAAAAAATATTTCGATTTTAATCTTTTTCATGAAAATAAAATTTTTTTTAGTCTTTTTCATCAAAAAAAATTCTATTTTGCCTTTTTTCGTTTATAATTATTTCTTTTTTACACTTTTTCATAAAAAAATATTTCGATTTTAATCTTTTTCATGAAAATAAAATTTTTTTTAAAGTCTTTTTCGTATTCCGAATAATTCAGAGATAATTTAATTTAATTTTAAAGAAATGAATTTAAAAAAATAACAGATTTTTTTAATGTATGAATATTTCGGAATATGTTTATAAAAAAAAGTAAAATCGTATTATTTTTTATTGAAAAAGAGTAAAATACAAGGATGCTTGAGGGATAGTAATCAACACATACTGAACATTTAAAACTAAAGTCACACTTTAGATATTCTATTTTAGATATAATTTATTTATACTGCAAAAAAATATATGTTTTAAACTAAAAAGACTAAAAATAAGTGACCAATAAATCAATTATGTTCCCTTAGTCTGTCAAATAAGGACAATTTGTTTGGGATGTTCCTTAACCTGACTTTATATGACAAAGTTTGACCTAAAAAAAAAACACCTAGTGTTACTAAATATGATAATTTGTAACACTGAGTTTGATGACATAAATTTGACATACCGTAAATGCATGCATAAACAAGGAAAAAGCCAAAATTTTTTAGTTTATTGCACTGGAAAACTTTTCAATTTATTTCAAGTTTTTTTCTTTTAAATAGAATTTTTATAAATTATATAAATAATGCAGAAAGAAAATTTAAAACTGAGTTCTAACCCCGGATAAATGTAACTCCTTTTGTTTTTCTCCAAAAAAAAATTAAAAAAATTTTTTAATCATAAGTTTTCCAGTGGACTTTTTTTACTTTTAAACGCTACAAAATGGAACAACTTTGCTGATTATAAAATTCTTGAAAATTTTTGCTTCTTCTCTATCACCAAAAAATTGAAAATAAAACCGTGTAATGAAAGCCACTAAAAATTAAATCTACTTAGTATAAACATTAAAATACAATCTTAATCCAGCAAAAATGTTACATTCTGGGATATAGAATTAATCTTATTTTTCAAAAAAAGTACTTGAAAAAAATAAAAAAAAATTAAACGTCTCTTGTTTTATTATTCCAAAGAGTTAATTTAAAATCAAATCGAGAAAAAAAAAGAAAAAACTCGAAATCCAAATACTTAGCTGATTTCCAAACATTTTTTGATATTTTTGACTCGAAAGGAACCGAACTATCTATATCCTTAATTTTATTTAATTTATATTAATAAAAAAAAATATAATAAAAATAATATTTTTAGATTGCAACTAAAAAAATGTTAATTTTGTTTCGATTCATAATTGAAACTTTAGACCAAATTGGAATTATACCAAAGATTAATTTTACTTTTTTTTTTATGTATTCAAAATCTACAGAAAAAATCCTCTATAAAAATATAATTTTTTTCAGTTTTTGATTAAAAACCGATAAATAAAAAGAAAGCAAAATTTCAATGCAAACCCGGTAAGGTCCTTTATATATCAATTTATAAATAAAAGTAAAATTGAAATACACTATTTAAATTTTCAAAAAATTCTAAAATACAATTCGAATTTTAAAATGATTCTTAATTTGAAATTAAATTTTTGTTTAAATTTAAAAATTTTTTTCTCTTATATGGATCGATTTCTACCAAAAAACAAAATTTTAAATGATATTTTACTTATAACTTCAACTTATTTAGATTCCCGAACGAAATTTTTCGTTAGTTAATCAAAATATTATACTAAAATATATATTATATATATATGATATATATATAATATATATTATAATATATATATATATTATATATAAAATAAATAATATTAATATTATAAATATATTATATATTTGTATATTATATATAATAATATAGTTTTATATCTTTTTTTTAATTTTACCACACCTTTACAATCCTTGCCATTTTTTTTTGTCATGCAATGTTTGGGACGTTTTTTTTTATTGTTTACTTGCATTTTATACACATGTTTTTTTTTTGGTTTTAAAAATCGTTGATTTTATTGAATTGTACCAAACTGTTGATTTTCCATAAAAATGGGCAAAAAAAAAGTATCTGAGGCTCAAAGGTGGCAAATAATTAGACTATTGAAAGAAAAGACAAAATCTCAACAAGAAATAGCTGATATGGTAGGAGTTTCTAGAAAATGTGCGTTTACAACAAAGTGTAATTATGAAAAGACCTCTGGGGCCAAAGAATTACCAAGGCCTGGGAGACCCCCAAAGCTTACCAGTCGAGATGAGTCTTACATTTTTAGAAAGGTTAGAATAAATCCTACAAAAAGCTATAGAAAGCTAGCATCTGACTTTAGTTCAAAGTTTCCAAATGTTAGTGTAAATTATGACACTTGCTTTTAAAGAAAAATATGAAGTCATATACTGCTACAAAAAAGCCCCTTTTGACTGCATTGGACCGGTTAAAAAGGCTCAGATAGTGCAAAGAACGACAAAGATAGACTGTTAAAGACTGGTAAAAAGTTATTTTTAGTGATGAATCTAATTTTGAAGTATTTTACAGAAAGTCAAGAGTATTCGTTAAACGTTTCACATACGAAAAGTATCACCCGAAGTTTTGTTTACCAAAGTTGCAGAATGGTGGAAGTTCGGTAGGAATTTGGGGATGTATTAATCGCCCAAGATCACCTGATCTTAATCCAATAGAGAATTTAAAAAGCATTCTTTTTCATGAATGTATGAAGGTTACTATTGATGTAGTTAAGAACATGATTGAATCGATGTCAAAACGTGTTGCGGACTGTATTAAAGCTAAAGGCGGTCATTTTAAATGTTGAAAAATAATAATATGTAATATGTTCAAAATTTTGAAGACTTTTTTTTTTGTTAAAAAAAAATCGTATCAGAGTATTTCTCCACACTTATTGTTCTCTAATAAACCTTTAAGTGTGATAAAACGGGAAAGATAAAACAAAAAGTTGAGAAATACTCCTAATTATTACAATTCCATATTTTGAACGCGGTATAAAATTGTTGTAATTTTCTTCTATTAATTTATTATTTTCTTTCGTGGTAAATTGTTTCTTTTCAAGGTCATTACTTTTCTCTTCCAACTTTTTGTTAAAACTTGACTTTTAGAAATTTTTTCATCGTAAAAATATTAATTAGCAATTTTTATTAAGTATACTTATATCACATTGTGTAATGGCCATGGTGAAAAAACAGAATATACAGTTGAATTTATTTGTGATTGGAATTCTTCTTTATACTTCAATAATCTTTGGTCTCGGAGAATATATTCAGGTTTTCGTCTGTTTAAAAGTTTGCCAGCTTTGTAGTTTATACAAACTTCAGTCTCAATAATTTTTATATGATCTATGAATTGATATATATTTGGATGAGTAATTAACAATTCATTATTGATTTTCCTGTTATGAGCTTCCACATGGTTATTGGTTCATGGTCCGTCATTGTCATATTGCGTCCATACATCTAAACGATATTGACCAAATAACCAAGTTTTTTCAAAATATTCAATGAAAGAATCAATATTCTTTTTATTAGTTGGCTTGTTAATTTTTAAATAGTCGAATGAAAAATAAAAGAAATTTTTTGGTAAAAAAGCTAAGCTTTTGAATTTTTCCAGACACTTTCTTGTTTCTTCATTCTTACAGTATTCATTTTTCAAATGACAATTAGCTATATTTTTCCAAAGGCATTGCATAAAATTAAAAAAAACACACTTTTGATGCTACATTATCGAAAACTTTTTTAATAGCTCCGATCGCTGCTGTCTCAAAGTCGCTCATTATAATTTTTGGTTGCAATATTAGGCCTTTTTTTAAGCAAACTTCTTTCAACAAATTAAATGTTCTGGTGTATATTTCTGCTGTCTTGCTGTTAAGCAATAAGTAAACGCATGCAAACATCTCTTCATTAAGCCAAGCATGAATTATATAAAGCTGTTTATAAAGATTGGGACAAGATTTGAACTTGCCGTCAATATGCCAACGAGCTGATTTGGCTAGAATTTCTAACTGAATGTCTTTCTTTATCGTTTGTATCAAATAAAAGAAAAGGTTTAGAATAACTTTTAGAAGTGAATCTTGGATTTGTTAGATCAATTTCATTTTTTTCTTTGGGTATTTTTGGTATATCTTTGTTACGAGCAGTGTAAAGGCCTTTTTTTTAATTTTCAAATTTTGGTATTTTGGAAGCTACACTTTCGATATCTTGAGTTTCTACAATTAAATTATACATTTCTGAGCGGTAAATTTGTCTGATTGGAATCTGTTCAGATCTGGATCTTTTTCTCATCTTATCTTCCTTATTTAAAACTTTTATGTCAATGTCTTCTTTAATAGGGTAATCAACATGTTGTTTTTTGCTAAAACATACAATTTGAGTATTTAATCCTTCGGTAGTGACGGAAGCAGGACATTGATATTTAGATGAATAATATTGGCACCGCCAGTAAATGTTTCCATTTTTACGATCTTGATTTTTCATATTGAGATTTTAGCGGAAAGCGTAAATAGTTTGATTTTTTTTTTAGTATTCACTTTTTTATCCAATAAAACTAATTTTGAAAATTTCAAAAATATTGCACTGTTTTAATGAAAAAAACTTCATATGTATGGTAAATAAAATTATTAATTACTAACATAGGTTTTTCTTTTGAGCTATTGCCGATTTCTATTGTTGATATCTCCATAGTTTAAATTTTTATATTAAATTTTTTATAAATTTTTTGAAATTGAATTTTTTTTTGTTAAAAAATTGCTTTATTTATAAAATTTGTGTATTTAATTTGCTTTATTTTGATACTAATTAAGGTATTAATTAGTAATTAATTTAATTTGAAAGGTTTTAGAGGTAAAATATTAATTTTGCATTCTTATTGCAATTATTGCAATTGTGAGATAAATAATTTATTAGGTTTTATTTAATATTATAATTTATTATTTTCACACTTAATTTTTAATTAGTTAACACTTAATTTCATTAAAGAACCGAAAGATTTTTTTTTGGGTGGAGTTATGAAAGTGTGGAGAAATAATACGTTGCCAAAAATTTTTTTTCAATAAAATTAAAATAAAAAAATTAATTTTTTTTTTTTATTAAGCCGCATCGCTTCTAAAAAACATATCCTTCATAAAATTTTAAATGTTCTAAATTTTCTAGAATACTGTATTATATACTTTTTGGTGTCGGATTAAAAAAACAAGTGTCAAAAAAGCATAATCAAAAAAACACTGTATCAATTAAAAAAGGTCAAAATAGCAAACAATTAAAAAGAAAAAAAAATAGCAGTGTCAAAATAAAACTAATTAAAAAGGCAAACTTATATAATTCTAAAAACATAATAAAATTTATAATTATAAATTATCGTTATAAATATTTTTATACTTTTATCTTATTAATCATTAATTTTTTTTATAAAATTTTTTCAAGATTTTCTTTATTTTAGAAAAATTGTATTGATTCTTTATCGGTTTCAACGTGTAACGAAAAAAAAACTTTAACATCGAATTTATTACCTTCAGGAATCTATGAAGGTAATAAATTCGATGTTTACGTGAATAAATGTTATGTTATGTTACGGGATGTTTACGACTTTTTATGTTTACGTGAATAAATTTACTTTTTATGTTCACGAACACACAAACAGAAAAATAGAATCACCAGACTAAATAAATAGAAATATTTTTTAGAAAATATTCTCAAATTTTTAATTGAAAACCTTTTAGGTTTGGTGCAAAAGAGAAGACTTTGTCAAAAAAAAAGCTGTTGTTTACACACAAGCATTATAATTTCATTAATTTTTAGCAATCTGTTCAAAAATTTAGATAAAATTGTAAACATTTTCACTAATATGAATAATAACTTTAATTTTGAGTAAAATTTAACATTTTTATTCGAACTCACACTGATTCAGCCCAGCAAGCGTTTTTGTCAAAAGTCATAGACGACAAATATTAAGATAATTCCTTAATTATTATAGTATTTTGATTGCTCTACCAGAATATGTAACGGTTTATAGTCGGACCTTTTATCAGACCCTTCATAGCCGCTCTAAAAGTTGTCAAAAAAAAGATAAAATTTTTATGCTTTATTTAAAATGTTAATATCTTATGAAATAAAATTTTTTTTTCTAAAATATAAAAAAAGAGCTTTTAATTATGCTTATAACATAAAAATTTCTGAAAAAAATATTTAAATATTCAAAATTTTGTCAAAAATTCATGCGTTTTTTCGAAACTTTACGATGCAAGAAAAAATTTGCCCACGTTTGCCCGCCTTAATTCCAACGGTTTCTAATACTGTTTAGTTTACTCTTTAAAATAAAAAAAAAATTGGCTGCGCATACTTGCGCAAACAGAAATAAAATCAGTTCAAAAATGCGTTTTTTTAAAAAAAAAAAATTAATTTTTTTATTTTTTTGACTCTTTTTCTTATCAGAATATAAAATATGAATATTTTTTAGATATTTTTAGATATTTTTTGATATTTAGGCAAATTTTTTGACACGAAATGGATATTCAACTTACCCGACTCGAGTTATTCAATCAAATGAAAGCGTTATTTTCGTCGAAAAATCAATCGAATTTATCAAAAATCGTTATCCAAATAATTCAAAGATCGATGAAAATATTGAACTAATACGTGATAAATTACGTCGTTTTCAATTTAAAGTTATTGAAAAACTAAATAAGCATTCTAGACATATTAACCGATTTTTGAGAATTGAAACTATTTGGTTAGATTCAAAAATTTTTGAAGAGATATTGATAGCTAATTCTGAAGAATTTTTTCAACCTGAATCGCAGAATTAGACTAAAAAATCCAAATCAGGTAATCTAAGTTTCTACTTTTATTTAATTTTAAAAAAATATAAAGGTCGGCCTGAATTATCTTATGAGCAAATGTCAAAAAGATCTAAGGACAGAGTAGCTCGAATTCTGGCTAATGAAAATTCAAATGAGAAGTTGTTAAAATTAGACGATTTTAAAAAGTATTGTGAAGATACTTACAATCTATATATCAAAGAGTACCTGTGGTTCTATATGCCAGTTTCAATGCACAAATTATTAGTTCATTCGTCTCAAATAATCCCAAATTTTGACTTACCTATTGGTTTTTTTTCAGGAGAAGCTTTAGAAGCAAGAAATAAAGATAATAAATATATAAGGCTGTTTCACGCACGAAAAATTAATAGGGTTACAACCATGACTGATCAATTTAATACATTGCTAGTGACATCGGACCCTATTATATCAACAGTTTGCAGATCATTTCATCGTTCAAAAAAAAAAGAATTAAAATTTCCAACAGACGCTGGGAAATTAATTAAAAACAATAATTTAAAAGAAGATATTGCTGAATCAGAAGATGAAGAAGAGGATGAAATTGAAGAGGAAATTGAAAAATCGGTTGATATCAATAACAATGAAATGGAAATTGACGATGACGAAACTGACAAACATCATGTTTTTGAAATTTTACTAAAAGCTGAAACTAATATAATATCAGATATTGCTAATTCAGACTTTTATGATGATAATTAACAAATAAATTTTTTTTCTGAAAGTATTTTTTTTAAAATTTTTCTCATATGATTAAAAACAATAATTTGTCGTTTTTTGAGACCAACGGTTGATACTATCAAAAAAATATTTAAAAATTTGAAATCTACGACTAAAATTGACCAAAATAACATGTTTTTCTTGAAAAATTTAATTCACAAATAATTATGGCAAAAATCGAAGTTTTTTGAATCTGTGTGGAACTGTTAATTTGATGTTTTTTTTATTTTTAATTTTTTTTTATTATATTTTTATAACTAAAAACTAACTCAGTTACTAGTAATTGAGTATAAATAAGCATTTAAATAAATAAATAAATAAAATATTAAAAGTATTTAAAAAATTACTTATTTAAACATTAATTGTGAAGCAAATTATTATTAAATTCGTGTTATGATAGCTATAGATGAGGTACAGCTAGAGGGAAAAGAGCAAGATGATTTTGCTTTACATTACATAAATTTTTTGCCGCCAGTCAAAGTGCTTTATAGAAAGCTGAAAAAAAACCATTAAAACCACTCTATAATTTTATTTCCTCAAGAAAGATTTATTGAAAATTTTTTAATTTATAGCAATAAATTAAGTTAGAAACAAAATATGCTTTATTTATTTATGCGTTTTTTATGCAAAATATTCTTTTTTATTTGTTTATAAAATGCTAAATGTTTTTAAAAAAGTGTATCCAAAATAGTAATTAAAAAGCTTCCTTTAAGAAATATTAAAAAATAACAAAACATTTCAATTGTTTATTCTTAAAATGGAATTCTCTAAATCCATTGTTTTAATTTTAGTTTTTATGGATTTAGGCCAGTCAAAATTAACCATTATCTCGGATTTTTTCGTAAAAAACATCAACTATGAATTCATAAATGATACACGTATTATTTTAAAAACTCTTTCTACAAGTAGAAAAAAATGCTTTCTGGAATGTCTTGTAGAATCACAATGCTTTTTTATTACCTATCAAAATGAGAATTGTCAACTTTTCAACAAATATGCCTTAATTAAAAAATTCCAAGCAAATTATTCATTTTTTTATTCAAAGCGTTCAAATCTTTAGTAAAATTAGAAAATTTTCTTGAAATCAATAAGAATTTAAAATTACTATTTCTAATTTAAGTCCTAATGGAGAAAATTTAAATGACTTTTTTACGACAACATTGACCACAAGCACTACTACTTTGCCACCAGTAATTATTTCATCAATAAACAATCCATATGGGGTTAATTGGGGTGTTTGGGGTCCGAGTGAAGAATGTGATCAAAATGATTATGTTATTGGATTTCGTACAAAACTTCAGCCTGATCAAGGCGCGGGTGATGATACATCAATCAATGGTGTTGAATTGATTTGTT
This sequence comes from Brachionus calyciflorus, assembly GCA_002922825.1. Lineage (NCBI taxonomy): Eukaryota > Metazoa > Rotifera > Eurotatoria > Ploima > Brachionidae > Brachionus > Brachionus calyciflorus. The sequence goes on along the minus strand of NTPY01000914.1, from coordinate 33,318 downwards.
CAAATGGCAAAAGAATAAAAAGTAGTGAGGGTGATTTTGGTTCTTGGGATACAGTTTATAGAAATTGTTCGAATGGGCAAAAAATAAACGGTTTTTCGTATGGTATTGAAAATAAAGGATCTTCTGATGATACAGCTACAAATGTGATTAGATTATTTTGTACTGGCGGTTACAACATCACATCACTTGAAGGACGTTGGAGTACTTCGATAATTAAAATGTCTTGTCCATATGGGTTTATTGTTGGATTGAGAACACAAGTGCAACCATTTCAAAATTCAGCTGACGATACTGGATTAAATAATATTGAATTTATTTGTAAATAAATTAAAATTTGATTTAGTCTTAGTCCTAATCATTATTTTAAAACATAAATAAAAATTTAGTTATGAAAATTTCTCAATGTTAAAGTGGTATTATTTTTTTTGCAACTTTATTTTAATTGGTTGAATAAACTAGATGTCTAAAAAAAGTATACTACAATTTAAACAAATTTTCTATCCTTTGTCTTATCAATCTTAATTTCGTTAAATGAATACGCCAAAGAAATAATTAAGGAACTTTTGCACAATATATAACTTATTAAGATGTGACAATCTGAAATATGCCAATAACTATGTAACATCTAAAAAGATAATTTTTAATAACTTTATTTTATAAACTTGCTGTAAAATCAATTTGATTATAGAGACCAGAGTCTCGATAATTTTTTTATGGTAAATAAGAAAATTTTCTGTTGGAAAAAGAAAAAATTCTTTTTTAAAACTTATAAATATTTTAATTTTTTAAGTTGCTCAAGTCATTAATATTAGTACCTTTAAATTTTATTTAAAGTTTTGAGCCTGACAGAATTTAAATATAATTCGATTATTTAAGAAAAAAAATTTTTAAATTAAATTTAAAAGCTATAACAATTAAAAACTCTTTTAAAAAGAAAATAGAAAATTCTTTAATCAAACAAATAACAAATAAGTGGGCTCTGTACAGTAAATTTCAATTCGTCA